>JARHVA010000391.1:5172500-5305000 GCA_037957365.1 Torreya grandis
GAAACTATACCTTTAGGAGGAAACTAGATTTGAAACTAGTTGTGTAGAGAGGTCTGGTGACTGGAATAAGGATCTTAAAACTAGATCTAAACTTGGAAAATAGTGTTGGAAAGATGGCACTATAGTGGTGTAAATCCTATTCAACTAATGTTCTCTTGTCAAATTGTAGTGAGGAAATCAAGGTTTATATGTTCTTTGTATATTCGTGTGTAGAGTATGTGTTTGGTGTGTGAACTTGTGATCACTTACGAAGACCACTATGTAACTTATTTTTCTTAAAAAATCCTAATTTATTAACATGTAAATACCAATGCAAATCAATGGAAAAAATGAGTCAGTGATTGAATTCAGACAATACCTCAACACCCCATGTGTTCCACACTACCTACATACCAATACTCTAAATAGAGATAAAACTTCATGTAATTAACCTATGCTATGGTGTTTTGTGAATAACTAGTGAAACATGCTAGATGTTGGTTTAATAATAATGTGATTAGATGATTTAATCATGAATTATGAGCTATGAAATGTAATCAAAATTAAGCTATAGGATAATATGGATCTATGCAATTGGAATTGGGAGAAATAGGTATTCTTCACTTAATTTACAAGAGTGATTCTGATGCTTTTAGGTGTAGAAGCCTCTTGTGTGCTAAATGGTTGGAAAAGTGATTATATAGTCATATCATTGAAAATATATTTAATGGGTATTATTAGGTACATGAGATGATGTTGTTATCAATTTGAAATTGGTAAATTAGACATTATTTTTTGGGAATACATGAGAGGGTGGAAGGACACTAAAGCAATGTGCTCTTATCCCCTAGGGTGCTCTTGTCTAATGGGTGATTTTATCATGTTAAGTATTAGGTAGGGCCTAAAATATGTATAAATTTGACTATTATAATCCTATGTTAATTTGGATGTCATATATTAATTTATAAGAGTGGGTAATGTGGTATAAAGTGATCAAAAGGGGCCCTAAGATAGGTATATAGCTAAGTGTGTAAAATAGTGGTCAAAAGTGCATAGGTTTAGCTTAAATGTTAATTTTACATGTATATATTTTCACCCCCATTATTATATTAATTAAATAAATTATAATTAATAGATTAAAATTAAAAAGAGTGCATATTTGAAATTACCTGTGGGAAGGAGTCTTAGATGTATTCCATAATGTTAAGCTATGCTCCACACAAAAATCTATAGTGAAATATATGTAATATCAGTATTTACTTAAGATGAATATAAATAATAAAAATAAAAAATACTATATATTGAGAAGGAATGAATACACTTGATCTATTATGTGAATAATTGCATATTTTTTGGTGAAACAATTGGTGATTGGGGTATGTTGTGTGTTTGTATTAACATTGAATAGCTTGGATTGGATTATGTATGCCATAATACTTATGTGTAAGTGAGTGTGATAAACAAAACAAGTGTAATTTATTCCATCATTATCATCCTATATTATTTGAGTATCTTAGTGACATAGAGGGACATCATTCTCTGCTCTTCATATACCTTTGACTCTGATATCTTTAACTGTATATCTATTGTATTCTCTCTTCATTATCTCCTCTTCTTAGCCCACTATATTTATTTTAAGTATTGATGATTAAAACCCATTAATTCATCATTATTTATTTTTATATACATAATTATGCCTTACATAGGCTTCCTTGATCATGTCTATCTTGTTTAACTCCAATTCAAACCCTCATTCTTTCCTTAATCTCTCTTATGCAACTCTTCTCACTTCTATCTTGTTACTCATGCTTGGATCATAGGTCTATATGCCTCAATATATATTTATGAGTTACCTTTATTCTATGAAGTTTCTATTTTTGATTTATATACTCTCACAAGTCCTCACTGATCTCCTATCCATTCAATTCAACATCTTAATACAACTCTGCCACCACTCTTTTCTTCTTTTCTTTGTTTAAACCTCCCTGTAGCCTTTTTTGTTATTTTTCATTGGTATAGATAGATAAAAACATATATTGAGAATATAAAACTATTTTTATGTACCATCTATCCTTTACTATAACTCCATAAAGTTTTTTGACCTATCTCCTCATAGAGATACACTTTCTAAACCTTGACTAGACCTAATTAGGTCTCCTTTTCTCTAATAAACACATAGTCTCCTAAAAAAATATAAAAGAAGTCCATATAAGGGTAAAACATTAAAAATATCATGTTATACATTATCATCTAACTAATCACCAATTTTCATGAAGTTTCACTTGAGGAATCTCTTAGAAAGTAATTTTGTAACTTTCTACTCTAACCTAGGGTTTCCCAGTTTTATGTCTAGCTGAGAGGCTATTAAATTAATTTTCAAGGACTATGAATATTTATAAACCCATATATAAATTAATTTAGATTTATCCTATCAATATTAAATTCTCTAAATTCTTAATTCACTTTGATAAACCTTGAAACAATCTTACATACTAGTTTCACAAAATTTTGTGAGTATTCAACCTCAATATGTAACACCAAAAAATAAAGTATGATAAAGATTATTATATAAATTAATTATAGGGTTTATAACATATAATTATCCTAAATTTAAAATATTCACATTTTTTAAACCTCCACATATTTTCATATTTCTCCCAAAGAGTTACTTTGATTCATGACTGTCACTTAGATAATGTTTCTTGCCAAGATTGCAACTCAGAATACTTAATATCATTAAATTATACAATTGTTATATATAAATAAAATACAACTTTAAATTATAATTTAAATATATAAATACACTTAAACTTTAATATTTTTAGTAACTTGATTCTTCCACTCAAGGTTTTTATATTAACACACAAAATGTTGAGTTCTATCTCCTTAACTCTACAACACTAATAGGGTGTACTTTGAAATGCCTTGAGAAAAATTTGAAACATTAAATGATTCATAAAGGATAAAAATACAAATAATCACAGGAAAATTACATAAAAAAATTATTCTTTATTACTTTTTTAAAAATGTCTACAACTTCTTTTATGTGACTCTTTGGTCCTTTAAAGACAGTATAGAGTATTTTGTCCTATCTCCATTTTTTTCTTCTCCATACCTATACTATAGTTACTCTAAATTCCTCATAAAAAATTAACCTAATAAAATCTCTAATACCCTACTATATTATGAATAATAACTGTATAACATTTATTTCAACTCTTACATTCCTAAAAGCATGTAACTACCAACTTCTCTCTTTTTGGCCACCTCCATAAATAAAGGGGTAGTTATAAGTCACCTTTCATTATTGAAATTACATTTCACCTGTATGTTTAAAATACATAGATACATCTATATAAGACCAAATAGGACCTTAAGAACCTATTATAAACATTTGATTTTTTACTACTTCATAAAACACCTCCCAAAGCTAATAACAATTCAAATTTTCAAATTAGATTTTTGGCAGGAAAGTCTCCGAAGCCTAAAAACATCCAATATAAAGAAAGATAATTATTATAACAACCTATTTGGGTCCATATAGGATTTATAACAATAATGTAAGACCAAACTTGTCAAGATGAATTCATAAATATAATCACATGTTGAAATTGAAAGATGCTCTGCATCACTTAGAATCCATGTATGAATCTCGATATATATATCCGATGTAAAAACTAGGTGTAAATACTAGTGAAAATAGTAAACCATCCACTTTAGATGGTATGAGGTTCAATTTTGGTGAAGATTTGGGGAAAAAACTAGTGAAAATAATGAGTATAATCTAGGTATAGTGTATACATCATAGAGATTGACATGAATTGTCATTACACATGTGAAACTAGTGCAAAAACTGGTATAATGAGGAAATAATATGATGCGCACATGCCCCAAACAAATATATGGTGCATATAGATTTTGAGATTGAGTAAAATAAATATGATTTTGACTAGAACCTTAGTGCCAATTAGGAATAATATGTCATGCAAGTTTCCTCCAAACCAAAATAATATGAGACAAAATTATGTAATTCTAAGTAATTCTAGAAACTAAGAATGTGAAACTACTAAACATTGGTTTGAGTAAACTAAGGTTTTGATAAATTCTATAAATGTTTATCATTTACATTTGGACAAAAATGCTAAGAAGGATACTATATTAGTGCTCTCTTATACAATGTGGCACACCTATCCAAATTGACTTTCTATGTGTTTTTTGAGCTTGAAACTATGTCATGTATGTAATCATTATTAGATCTTATTTGTGTATTGATCTGGGAATCCTAGTCAATAAGATAATCCTCTATGAATTCACACTCATTTGAGGTTAGTTACTTAGCCTACATAATAACTTAACTCAAAATAAAAGGTTATATAATAGGTTGTTACAATGTAAAATTATAAATCCAAGTAATAATGACATCATGAAAAAACATGGTATCATTTTGTATGTAACTTAAGCATAGTGATAATGTAAGATTCATGTGAAAACAAGCATTCACAATAAGTGTGCCTAGATAGATGTGAAAATGAAGCATGTAGAAAATTTAGTCAACTGAGTATAAAATTCTTAATAAAACTACTTAGGAAGTAATGTATGATGTCCATCATGTTATTGAAATGGGTTAGGTGCATGATGTACATCATAGCATCCAAAAATAATAAAATAAGAAAGAAAAGTGTCATGGACATGATGAACACTATCAAAAAGTACACATGTAACACATAAGACAAATTATAGGACAAGTGAAAAAAAATAAGGGACTTACTCAACTGTCACTCACTAAAATAAAAGGCACATACAAAGGCATGTTCAAATGCCCCCACACACATAGGAGGAAGGAATGGAAGATTAGATCCACACAGAAAGACATTCAAATGTACATATTAATGAATAGAAAATACACAAAAGATATTCAAATGTCCTTGCAAATATACAATCAATGATATAAAGGACCACTTGGAAATGACATATTCAAATTTCATTAGAGAAAATAGAGAAGTGCATACATCATATGAAACAAGGAAAAGAAATATAAGAAACATGCATGATTATGTATTATAATCAACAAGAGATAAGGTTTAATTTGAGAAATATTGAGTAGCTAAGATAGTCAATAATATAGAGTGATAAATATCATAAGATGTAATATAATATAATGTACTAAGTGTGTGAGTAGGATAATATGGGAAAATAAGGATAAAACTTGTGTTTACCATGCCCTAAGTGAAATAGATGATGAATGTGTTGACATAGTGGATTGCACCTGGGGTAAGGAGGTTGAGCTCCTGCCTTCCACACACAACAATGGAAACTCCCCTCTCACCTGTGGGACTGGCGAAGCTAGAGGGGAGAGTCTCTAGGTAAGGGCTAGATCCTTTTGATGCATTTGATTTATTTCAATAAGTGCTAACATATATATATATATATATATATATATATATATATATATATATATATATATATATATATATATATATATATATATATATATATATATATATATATATATATATACATATATATATACATATAATGGGGGGTGAAAAGGGAGAAAGATTGCAGGAAAACAAATCTACTCTAAAGGAGATGATGCACCAAAATGATCTGACCTTCTCACACTCACACTTAAAATTAGACAAACACATACATACACTTCAAACTGGTAGAAGGACCAGGCTGCAAGAAACTTGGCAGGGAGGCTTTTAATGGAAAATACAAAAAATAGAGATTCACCAAAGGTGTTATGGAAAGGCACATTGTATAGTAATTTCTCCTATTTTTGCACTTACAAATATAGCTCTCCTTGTCAACTGTAGAAATGGTGCCTTATAGACACCGGGTATGTTGGTGTTGAACCTGTGGAAGCATCATGAAGCAATGACTAAACACAAACTAACACTTAGACATACACAGAGATATCTAGCTAGGTTAGAGGTAAAAAATGCATTTTATTGATTTAGGTGAAAATTTGCCAAGGCTATGCCTTACAAATGTGGAAGATCCTTTTTCAAATGACAAGTATCCAATATATAGAATAAGAAAGGAGGCCTTTTGGTACCCTTTTTACAAGTGACCCATGTGCCTTACGAGCATTGGGAAAAGAAGGCCGCTTAAACATAAATGCTATGTCGGCCCTGGCTTTGACTTCAAGCATTTTTTGACATAGGCCACGCCATATACCCATTAACCAAAATTGATCCTTGAATGCACCTACATGATTTGTCTACTCATAAATGTGAAATGAAGAAAATGGGTCACATGGTTGGCCATTTGCACCTTCTAATGGTCAATTCACAAACACTGTTTCACCTGTTGGAGTAATTTCTTGAATTGGTGCCTCCCTTGACCACTTAGACTATCTACCTACTCCTACACTTGGCACTTTTGGCTCTTCTGGCCCTTGGGTTATCTTTGGGTGGGTCGCTGCATTCCTTGGGCTTTTTCATGGTTGGTGCTTGGACATTTAAAAAACAATAGCCTTTTTGCTAGCTTAGATTTGACGTCCTCAGGCTCATCACCCCTAGACTTTCCTTCGGCTTCCTACCTTGCCCCTTTTGCTAAGAGTGCATCTACGTTTGACACGTGTCATAATCTACTACTTGGGCACCTAGAAGATACTTTGAAATGTGGACGTTGACACATGGCGGCTTCTGTCGAGCTGATAATGGGATGTGGCAATGTCTGCTTACATTAGATGGCCTTTTAAGGGTCAGTCAAAAGTTGACATGTGGTCACTTCCACAGAGCCTTTAGCTACCTTAGAGAAAATTTTAGGCCATTTTATGGTTCTTAGTAGATGCTGACACATGGCACACTCCACATAGCTCCTAGCAACTCATTCAGGCCCACCATAGTCTTCCTTGAAGCCAACAGGAGAAACCCACAGATGTTGCCACCTGTTGGCTTCCAATGAGCCCTGTAGGGGAAACATGGCACATTCTGCTGCTCCTAAAAAAACATGTTTAAGTTTGTAGAAACCTACACAGTTCGTAGAAACCTATAGAATCCATAGAAAACCAAGCTCTGTAGAGTCTATAGAAATTCTTGGGCTTGTGCAAAAATAAAAAATGAATTGGCCTCGAATAGCAGGGGAAGAAGGGGACTGATTTTTTTCCCTATTGGGAAAAAATGGTCAACAAATTGGTGACTCCCAGGGGAAGCATGCTTGCTATGCTTAAATACCAATTGCCTTGCAGTCCATTAGGCATAGAGTCAAATGTAGCTTGAAAAAAAATCAGCAACAACCCCACAAGATCCAAGAATCAAACATGAGCTTTTTACCCCACACACAAGGCTAAAAACACTACATGTGCAAACTACACTTAGGGTAAGCAAGAAAAGAAACTAAAAAAAAATACTATATTCAGCTAACCAAGAATGTTTGCCTCCCTCCTAGATAAAAGGGAAAAATTTGTAAGTCCCCTCCCTGGTGAGGAAACTTATGGTGCCAGTCAAGTGGCTAGATAAAAAGGAGAGATGGTGGCCTACTCCTCTTGCTTGCCACCCGAGTTGGCTTGTATCTAAGTGGAGATTCAAACATGCTTCCAATGTATACATACTCTATTTGTTCTTGGAAGTTTGCCTCCTATTGGTTCTTTAGGATGGTGTATCTCATCAAGAAATCAATTGTTGTCGATTCATCACCATAAGCCCCTTGATATGCATCATTGACTAGCTTGTTCTCTTCTACCTCATGCTTAGGTTCCATGGTATGACCATATTCCTTGATGATTTCAAAGAAGATATCTTTAGATTCACTAACCTCTTGAAGGGATAAATCTGAAAAACTACAGCCTCTTTGCATTCTTGTTTGAACTCCAATGCTACCTTCTCCACTCTTATCCAGCTCATCGCCTCCTTGAAGAATAGTGTAGCTTGCCTCAATGACTTCAAATGAATCATTCAAAACATGAACAAGAGATTGTCCATGCTCCTCCATGTCTCCTAAGGTTATCTCCTCTTCATCCGTACTCATGAAGTCTCCCTGGTTAGTCATAAACTGAGCATGATCTATATCAAGGAAGACTTGATAGATTTCTTGGAGGTGTATAGATGGAGTGTATTCAAACATGGAATTTTCTATTTGGTCTAAAATGTCCATCACACATTCACTGAGGAGACCTGCTCTGGACTCTAACTCTACAATCCACCTATCCATATCTTCCTAGAAAAGCCTTTCTTGAAAGTCACAATCATCATCGGGAGCAGGAGCAGCCCCATCTTCAAGGTTTTGAGCAAAATCTTTCTCCTCCTCTTCCTTTCTACCCCAAGATTCCACTATTTTCTTCCAACTCATGATCTTGGGATTAGAATCTTGCTCTTGTGAATAGGCAGCAACTTTATCCTCTTCAAGGTCCTGAGCTGGTTCATGATGTTCCTTCTTCCAACTCAAAATTTGGAGATCATGTTGAAAGACTTGAGGAGGTTGGGGAAGATTTGGGAGGGTCTAATCATGTATAGGAAGAGCTATCTAAAAAGAGGCATGCTGAAAAGCTAGGTGCATGGGATTGAGGATATGATTGATTGATGCATTAGATTTGTCAGAATGAGCAAGTGCCATCTGATAGAAAAGATTTGGTACACAAGAGGGAGTTTTCTCTAGAATAGGAGAGGGTAGACCTTGGGCCAATAATTCTTGGTTTTCATCCCTCCACTTTACTAACACTTCATCAATATCGAAATTAGCTTGTGGATTGGTGGAAGGGGTGTTTTTTGGCATCATCTCCTATAGGGTCTAAAAGATCCATCTCTCTTTCTCCAAGTAGTCTCATCTTCTTTTCTAATTCCTCAATCTGCCTGGCCAAATCATCCTCATTGTGTACCTCTTAGAGCTCG
Organism: Torreya grandis; assembly: GCA_037957365.1. Classification (NCBI taxonomy): domain Eukaryota; kingdom Viridiplantae; phylum Streptophyta; class Pinopsida; order Cupressales; family Taxaceae; genus Torreya; species Torreya grandis. The sequence continues at coordinate 5,181,317 of JARHVA010000391.1, forward strand.
TGGGAGTCATCATAGAGATGGGGAGTGCATGAATATTTCCATGAAATGCAAGGAGCTTCTTGAGGAAGAGTGGGAGGGACTTGAAAAGGATTAACCTCATTTTGTACCTCGCACTCTTGGACAATGTCTTTCTCCTCCTTGCTATTCCATGACTCAACCACTCTATTCCAACTCAAGCAATTTGGACTGGGCATCTCTTTTGGGGGTGATGGGGCCACAATGTGAGAGGGTAGTGAAGATTTAGATTCCACTTCCCTCACTACCAAGATGGACTACTACATTTGAAGGTTTTCCAATTCGATCTATCTAACAAGATTAACTTTAAACACAAGATTTGTTATTTTGAAACTCTCCCCAACATGATTGGGGAAAGGACATTGATTGGCTTGACTTGGCTCATAAGCAGGGGTTGTATGTGACTGATATGAAGCTTAGAGTAGTGATTATGTAGGTTGGTAGACTTGGTAAGGCTACCTCTCATGAATACTCAACTTCTCTTCCAAATATTTAATCAAACCACTCACATCTAGCATCTCACTTGTAAGCATGTGCCAATTGCCTCTTTCAATAGGAGCCCATTCCTTCTTAACCTGATCTAGTGCATTCCTCACTTGATGGATGATATGATCAAGAATTTCTTGGCCACATCCCTTTCTAGTGTCAAGATCTACTACATATTTTTCATATCCCAGTAGTTCTCGCTTGAAGGTGGAAATAGGTTGGTTGGCAAAGAGACTGGGTTGAGTGGGAGAGATGACATATTGAGAAGACTGGGCATAAGGCTGATATAGCTTATGGCAAGGTTGAGACTGGCCATATTGAACCTGATAAGGATCAACATAAGGCTGGTAAGGATCATAGCCATGTTGGCTAAGGAAAATAGGGTCCATGGCTCTGAATGATGGGGGTATACATACTAGAATATTGTTTCTTGATGGTACGGTACTATAACTGCTTAACCAATTGATTTATCACCATTGGTGTTTGATGGAAAAGCCTCCAAAGGCTAGTTGGTTGAAGAAAACACCAAAATTTCTTTAACTCTATGGACACAACTTGTCCTTTTTGGTCCCACTGGGTGTGCCAAAAATTGTTGATGCAGTGGATTGCACTCGGGGCAAGGAGGTTGAGCTCCTTCCTTCCACACGCAATAATGGAAACTCCCCTCTCACTTGTGGGACTAGAGAAGCTAGAGGGGAGAGTCTCTAGGTAAGGGCTAGCTCCCTTTGATGCATCTACTCTAAAGGAGGTGATGCACCAAAATGATCTGACCTTCTCACACTCACACTTAAAATCAGACAAACACATACATACACTTCAAATTGGTAGAAGGACCAAGCTGCAAGAAACTTAGCAGGGAGGATTTTAATGGAAAATTAAAAAAATAGAGATTCACCAAAGGTGCTATGTAAAGGCACACTGTATAGTAATTTCTCTTGTTTCTGCACTTCCAAATATAGCTCTCCTTGTCAGCTGTAAAAATGGTGCCTTATAGACACCAAGTATGTTGGTGTTGAACCTATGGAAGCATCATGAAGCAATGACTAAACACAAACCAACACTCAGACATACACAAAGATATCTAGCCAAGATAGAGGTAAAAAACGCATTTTATTGATTCAAATGAAAATTTGCTAGGGCTATGCCTTACAAATGTGGAAGATCCTTTTTCAAATAACAAGTCTCCAATATATAGAAGAAGAAAGGAGGCCTTTTGGTACCCTTTTTACAAGTGACCCATGTGCCTTATGAGCATTGGGAAAAGAAGGCCGCTTAAACATAAATGTTGTGTTGGCCCTGGCTCTAACTTTAGGCATTTTTTGACACAGGCCATGCTATTCCCCCATTAACCAAAATTGCTCCTTGAATACACCTATGCAATTTTTTTGCTCATAAATGTGAAATGAAGAAAATGGGTCACACTGTTGGCCATTCACACCTTCTAATGGTCAATTCACAAACACTGTTTCACCTGCTGGAGTAATTTCTTGAATCAGCGCCTCCCTTTGCCACTTAGTCTATCTGCCTACTCCTACACTTGGCACTATTGGATCTTTTAGTCCTCGGGATATCTCTAGGTGGGTCACTACATTCCTTGGGCTTTTTCATGGTTGGTGCTTAGACATTTAAAAAACAATAGCCTTTTTGTTGGCTTAGATTTGACGTCCTCAAGCCCGTCACCCCTAGACTTTCCTTCGGCTTCCTGCCTTGCCCCTTTCACTGAGAGTGCATCTACCTTTGACATGTGTCATAATCTGCTGCTTAGGCACCTATAAGACACTTTGAAATGTAGATGTTGACACATAGCAGCTTCTGTCATGCTGATAATGGGACGTGGCAGTGTCTGCTTACATTAGATGGCCTTTTAAGGGTCAGTCAAAAGTTGACACATGGTCACTTCTATAGAGCCTTTAGCTACCTTAGAGAAAATTTTGGGCCCTTTTCTGGTTCTTAGGAGGTCTTGAAACTTGGCACACTTTGCATAGCTCTTAGTAACTCATTTGAGCCCACCACAGTCTTCCTTGAAGTCAACAGGAGAAACCCATAGATGTTGCCACCTATCGGCTTCTGCTGAGCCCTGCAAGGAACACGTGGCACATTTTGATGCTCATAAAAAAAAATGTTGAAGTTCATAGAAACCTATAGAGTCCATAAAAACCTACAAAATCCATAAAAAACCAAGCTCTATAGAGTCCGTATAAATTCTTGGACTTGTGCAAAAATCAAAAATGAATTGGCCTCGAATAGCAGGGGAAGAAGGGGACCGATTTTTTTCCCTATTGGGCAAAAATGGTCAACAGAATGCACATGCTAAAGGAAACTAGTGTGAAGTTTAGAAATAAGTGGTGATATTGTAAGCTCATTAGGACAAGAGAGAGGTGAGAAAAACTAGATCACTAGACTCCTATCCTACACAACACTCTTATCTAACTATAATTTCTAAATGTGTAACAATAAAATCAATTGTAATTGGTTCTAGGAAATGATGTTCTATGTAGTCTACATTCACTTAAAAACACTAGTGCATCATGTCTGATATAAAACACACACACACACACACACACACACACACACACACACACACACACACACACACACACACACACACACACACACACACACACACACACACACACACACACACACACACACACACACACACACACACACATGTAATGTTATTCACAACTAAATTTATGTATGATAAAATACATATAAGCATGCATAGGTCCTAATTTTGGTATTTTGTAAGATCTTTTACTATTTTTGTATTTTTAATTTTTTTGAAAGGAGTATGTACAAGGCAATAAATATACTAACCAATGACTCCCATAAGAGTCTTACCATAAATATATTCTACTTTAAAAAAATGAATGATTATATTTTTTAGATGGAGAGTATCATGAAATTGTGTAGAATTTGTATGAATTCCATATTCATATTATGTATAATCATTATCATTAGGATCATACCAATCTAGATTATTATAATCATATTTTAGATTTAAAACTTGTGAAATGCCACTCTTATCTTCATTTGTATCTACATATGAATAAGGAATTTCCCCATACTATGTAATGACCTTTATGATTTCTCTTTTACAATGTGTAATGTGTCATGTGCCTTTAGTGATATGTCATTACTTGTATCTATTTATATGCTAGCTGAAATTATGAATTATGTTCATTACTCTTGCTTTGAAGAAACTCTATCTTCTCTTGAAATTATGATCATTGCACTTTCATGTGCAAATGTGAAATGGTTAACATATTTATCCATCCCCGCCATTTATATCATATAAGATATTCCTAATTCAATGTTATATTATGACAAACTATGACACATGTCAAATATTGTTGAACATGTTTTTGGTCCAACTATGCAAGATAACCCAATGGATCAAATGAATGATTTAGACAAAATAATCTTACCTAAATTTTCCTTTGTAAGAGTTTCATATTACAAAACTTCATTTCAATATTTTTATTGAGCACAACATTGGTACATTGTTTACCATTTATGAGGGGATTAAGTATCAAAGGCTCTACAAAAGATGAATGTTTTTTAGTCATTTCCTTTGGAACCACACTTGAGACTATATTTTTTGTAGGTATTTTATGTATTTGAATTATTTTTTTATAAACCCTCTTTTGAGAATGCTTTGTTTTTTTATCTTGAATTTGATTTTACAACTTCTCGTATAGTAATTTCACCTATTCTTGTTGTAACTTTAGGTTTTCAAAGTATTCCCTTTGTAATTGTTCTTTTAATCTTGTTCCTTTTGTGCTCTTGCTTGCTATAACTTATATTTTTGAACATTTTATTTTTATAATTTTTTATTTTTAACCTTTTATTGTGTTAATTGAGCCTTTTCAAATTTTTCTTGATATGATTTGTCCTTTGGTAACCATTTTTATAGTAGTTCTAATTTTATAACTTGTGCTTTAGGAGATTCACTCATAAGGTGAGCGGGTTTCTTAAGTGATATGTCAATGATAGGATCACCACTATAAATTATGTTTTGTATCTTATTCATCATATTTAAAAAATGATTTGTATGATGCCCATGCATTGTATTATATGCACAATAATATTTTAATTTCCTTATAAGATCAAGAGAAGGTAGTTTGATTAATTAGTTTTGAATCACTGCCCTTAGAATCTCACTTAAACTCTTATTGTAAATTTGTATACTTTTTAAATCACTTATTATATATTTATTTTAATTTAATTTATCATTTTGATATGAAATATTACTAGGTAACACATTGGTAGATGGAGATGCACATCCATGATTAATACTAACATATTCTAGATTGTTTGCACATATAATCTGATGTTCCAATAATGTGATATTTAAATTTACAAAATTATTTTGATTTTGTAACTATGATATTAACTTTTTGATATTTATTATTTCATATTTTAGAGCCTCATAAGTATAATTCATAGGTGATTTAGATTGAACATGCATATATACACCCTGAAGAAGAGATGTGGGAGGTGTTTGGGTTTGAGGAAGGATAGGTTGGTTACCTTGATTTGAGATGTGGAAGGTGTATGGGTTTTATGAAGGATAGGTTGGTTACCTTAATTTTTAATTATAGGATGGGATTACTCACCTATTAGAGTAGTGATAACATGGACCTAGTTAGAGGGAAAGTAGCAATCATGCTCTTAAAGGTTAGGAGGAGGAAGATATTATTTCTTATCCATAAAATATGACACTAAAACTTAGATTATTTTTGATATATCATAATATATTATATTTATAAATCATAAAAAAACCATTATAAATAGGAAAAATAAGGTTATAAACCCTAGAAACATTTATGATTAGGGTTTGACAATATTCAAATAATAAATGAGTTCATCAATATGTTTCATCAAATTTGGGATTTATATAAAAACCCTAGATGACAAAAATATTATACAAAATCATTAAAATAATATAACAATGATGAAATTCAATTTAAAAATATTTTATTTTTAAAACTTTCTAAAAATAGAAAAATGTAAGGATAAAACAACAACTCAACTAGAAACTATGCTTTTGGGAAGAATCCAAATATAAAACTTGTTGTGTAGAGAGGTCTAGTGACTGGAAATAGAATACTATAATTGGATATAGACTTAAAAAAAATTGAGAAGAGGAAACTATAGGGGTGGCATTCTTATCTAACTTAGGGTGTTCTTTTCTACTTGTAGTAAGGAAATAAGGGTTTTTGAGTTCTTTGTGCCTTCTTCTATAGATTCTATGTCTGGTACAAGAATTTGTGATAACTTTTAGAGATTAATATGTAAATAATTTTATTTCAAAAAACCCTAGTTACTTGCCATGTGAATACCAATACAAATCAATCAAAAAAATGGGTCAGTGATTGAAGTTAGGTAAAAACTCAAAACCCCATGTGTTGAGCACTACCTACATACTAATACATCAAAGAGGGATCAAAATGTATGTAGTTATCCCGTGATTTGGTGGTGTATAAATAATTTATGTAATGTGATATATTCTAGTGAAATATTTATATGATTATATGATTTAAAAACTTGTGACATGTACTCAAACTTTAGTTCTAGGCTAATAAGGTTGTATATAATTAGAATTGGGAGACATAGGTATCCTTATCTCAATGTGTAAGTGTTATTTTAATGCCTTTTAGTGTGGAATCCTCTTTTATGACAAATGGTTTGAAAAGTGATTATATAGTCATATAATTTAAAAGCATTCAAATGGGGATTATTAGGGACATGGTATGACCTTCCTATGGATTTAAATTTGATAAATTAGTCATTATTTGGTAAGAATTGACAAGAGAGGGGGGAAGGACACTAAAGTGTTACACTCCTATCCCATAGGTAACTATTTTCCAATGGGTGATTTTATCATTTTGACTATTAGGTAGTGCCTAAAATATGTCTAAAGTTGACTATGATAGGGCTAAGTTCATTTAGGGGTCATACATCAGCTTAGAAGAGTGTGTAAGGAAGTGAAAAGTGACCAAAAGAGTGGTTAAAAGTGCATGGTTTTAGTTTAAATGTTAATTTTACATCTCTATAGACAACCCATCCCATTAATTATATTGGACCCAAAGGTAATAATTTTTAATGGACATCTAAATGAGAATAAGCTTTATAAAATATTGAAGATTTTCTCACCACAATATTAATTCTACTTTTTTTTATCATAATGAAAATTTTGAGCTATGAACTAATATTTATTTAAAAGGATTCACTAGATATTTAAATAAAATGGAAGAGTTATGTCTTATTAGTCACATAAATAAAGTTTAAGTGAATTAAAACTATCTACCACATGATCTAGAATTAGCTATGGTTGAACATGATCTCAAAATGTGGAGACATTTTCTATTAGGAAATTCATTCAAGTTATTGATAAATCATAAGAGTCTTGATAATTTCTATACTCAAGGATATCTAAATTCCCTAAGGCATAAGTGGTTTGAATTGATTAGTGACTATGAAATGGGCATTAAATATGTCAATGGTAAGGAATAGTGGCTTTATAATTCCCTTAATATTTAAGTTTATTTCATTTACATCTCTCATTTCATGTCTAAAATGAGATAATAAATACTATAGCAACAAGTAAAATATGATTTTTTAAAGTATATTAGTCATGAAATTGCATAGGTTCCTATAGATAAAATGTATTCTAAGTATACTACTTATTTGGATTATATTATAAGGCTTCAAAGGATTTTTATCCCAAATTAGGGTAGGTATTAAGAACTAATCATGAAAGAGCTCCCTTTGGATCCAAATTTTTCTCCTCCTTGTTGTCACAAATATGACATTAAATAAAATCATTTTATTTATCACTCAATATGAATAAGGATATGGCTAAATTTGTTTCCAATAATTTATTATGTCAATGATTTAATTCCATCATGGAGGATAATTGTATCCTCATGAAATTATAAAAGATAAACTATATGTATTTTTGATGGATTTAATTTCATATCTACCTATGTCAAGTAAAAAGCAGGATACTATCCTTGTAGTAGTGGATAAAATAATAAAAAATTATGATTTTATCCTAAGAAATCTCATAAATTATGCCCTTATTATTTTAGAATGGTTTGATAGATTATTATTTTACCTTCATCAAGTTCCTACATTAATAATATATGATAGAAACAAGTTGTTTAATTCCCAATTTTGATTGTCTATAACTTCATATATTTTTAAAAGATTAAATTATAGCTCTAAATATAATCATACATGGATTATCAAATATAGAGAGTGGATCAAGTGTTATATAGATTGTATACGATAATACAATAATATAAATGGGAAGATTACCTTCAATTGTTGGAATTTGCATGGAATAATACTTATCATACTCATTCAAAATGGCACCTTTTGAATTTCTTTATGGAATAAAGTGTATAACACCAATTGGGTTGGAAGGCTTAAAAAATAGAGTAAATGTAAAACTAAAATTGCATCAATAATATGACACACAAATGGTTTTTATTATTCAAAATAATGAGGTTTAATCTAATATACAAAAGAGATATTCATATTTGAAAAGTTATCCTAGATAATTTCAAATTGGATAATTTTTTTTTAAGGGTACACCCTCAAAAGAATTCCATTAATTTTGAAAACAATTTCAAAATAGTTCCTCAATTTTTTGGACCCTATGAAATTATACAAATTATCATCTCTATTGCACTTAATTTTGAACATCAAACTTATATGTCTCAAATACAAAATATGTCTAATTGTATCTATACTTACAAAATATTTGTCTAATCCTTCACATGTTCTAAATTGGTAAAAATTACAAGTGAAGGATGGGGTGATTACATCATCACAACATCAGGTTAAAAACTAAAGATTTGTATAAATTATTGGTCCAATGGTACTAGATGAGTGAGAAGAGTATTACATGGGATGATGAAAACATATATATAAATAACTCTCACATGCTTTAAATAATGGCTATCAAGGAATTTACAAGTTTTTAGGGGGGGGAATATCCTATCTCCATTAATAATACTTTATTTTATGTCATAATACACTCCAAGGGGATATTTTAACCTTTCAAAACTTAGTAAGTGTAAATATATATATTTTTTAAGATTTGATTATGATAAATCAAGGTAATAATATGCATTAAATATAGCCACTAATTTTTTATATAATTAACTAACTTAGAACTTTATAAAATATTAATAAATAATGCAAGTAAGAACTTAGTTGGAAAATAACTAAGATAGATGATCTAGAGGATGAAAACTAGGGTAGAAGTTGGTCTATGTGTTGAAAATAGGATCTTGATGTCAAACCCCCTCCTATATAGTAGCACCCTTATTAGATAGTAGTAATATTATTGGAAATAGGGTGGTATCATCCTTATATTTGTGATAATGTCCTCTATGTAGGCTTTTCTCAAGCTTCTAGGTGCACCTATGTATGGATATCTAAGGTCTATTCTTATGTACACTATTTATAAAACCCTATATATTTATTGTAATGATTGATTTTGTGAGAAACCCTAATATTCCATGTTGCTTAGGCATCTATTTGATTCCATCTAAAAAGTGTGTTTGTTAATGGGGTAGGCTAGACATCCTCAACACCCCTTTGTGATGAGAGTTACCTACATACCAATACTCTAGGTAGGTATAAAGATCAATTTAGTTATCCCACCCTAAGTGTTAGTGCAAGTGCTAGTGAATATAGTATGATTGTGTCCTTCAGTGCCTTGAATGTGCTTGAGATTATAAATTTTGGTAATCTAAGCTTAATATTATTATAGATGGTATTATGTAAAGGTAGGGCAGAATAGGGATTGATAACCTTATTGTGTACAAATTGTTCTAAGTTTGAATGTGTATTTTTCATCTAATTTTCATCTAGTGGTTACAAGGCTAAAATTCATGTATATATACTATTATGATGTTTGTGTAGGTGTTAAAAGAGATATAGGTCAACCCTAAGAGGTTCTAGATTTTAAAAAATATCCATTTGTGGAAAAAGAGGGAAAGGACATTAGCACTATTATTGGGACACTATCACCATGTGGCACTAGTGACCTTATTACAGAACTAATTTCCAAGTAGAAGAATACTAGGTGTAAAGGTCTAGGATCAAGAAATTAAGGTCTAAGACTACTTAAGGGATTACTACAGATGCTTGTGGCTTGCATGAAGGATAGATAAGTGAGATACTAGAATCTAGGATAGGTCTAGGGATAAGCTAGGGATGGTTAGTCTCAAGTAGAACCCTTATCACTAAAATACCACTTTTAGATTACATTTTCCCCCCATTTATTCTATGAATGAAAAATATCAAAAGGAATAGGATAAAGGAAAAATAAGCATCACTAGACTTACTTAAAAGGTGAAACCTGTGAAGCTAGGTCTGAATATGTGAAGATGGGTTTGATTACATGAATAATGTTCTAATGCATGACCTAAAATTGAAACATGCTTAAAAAAATCATAAAATACTAAATTGAAGAAAGAGGTAAAATTTGAGTAAAACTAAGTAAAGAGATAGGAGAGAGGAAAGTAATAAATACACCTCACTAGGTACACGAACCAATACATAAACCTTGTGAGAACTTATGTGTGCATGTATATAGTGATCAATTAGTGAATAAATTAGACTGAGGTGATGTATTTCTCAATCCTCATGTGTGGTTAGATCAATAACTAAATCCAATTTTGACTCCATCATTGCCTACCCATGCTTGGTGGATCATGACCTGTGAATATCTTGGATTATACTAATGGTGTGTCCAAATCTCTCATGTAGGAGGATAAATAACTTAATTAGGTTATGAATCCATAATTTAACACTCATGTCTAGTAGATGCATATGAAACTAGAACTATGTGATATAATTAGAAATGTCTAACTGGGTATGTCAATTTTGTACCAACTTGGGTACATTAGGTAGCTCTAGGCCACTAGGGAATGCCAACCACTATAGATGGAGTAAAGAATAAAAATAGTGTGTAACCTATAATATGATGTTATTTGTAATAATGTAGAGAATGACATGGAAATTTTCATTCCATCTGATCAACCAATGTGTAAGTGAGCATACAAAAATTATAAGCCATGTACATGTCCCAAATATGATATCTAAGCATATGGTTTTTAGGCTGAGTTGTATATATATATATATATATATATATATATATATATATATATATATATATATATATATATATATATATATATATATATATATATATATATAAATAAGCTAACAATGGGAATGCTCATGCAATGCATGATTCCCTAATCTAAACAAATTGGTATGAATCTTAGATAAATTGGTATAAATTGGAGCAAAACTAATAAATCTATAACTAAATATGTACAAACCTATATTGTACCCAATATAATTTTTTGGCCAATATAGGCTTTTATAAAACTAAGAATAATAGATAGTAGTGACATGTCTTAAACTATAGAACCATTACTATAAATGTGTCACCAATTTTCTAGTTTGGTTGCTAGTGTCCTTCTAGTCTAATTTCTATGCAATTATGCTAATCTATGTGTCACTATTTTCCCATTGTGTTTACCTAAGCTTATTTTTTTTAATGTAATCCTATTTTATAAAAAATGTACTATTATTGTCTCCTTTTTTTATTGGATTTGTTGAACCTATGCAAGAGCTATCCTCAAAAGAAAAATCTCTACAAAATGTGTTTTACTATAGCATATATGATATCTGCATAATAATCTAATGTAATGTGCATACATAACATTAGAATGTAAGATAATCTGAGCATAAATTTATAATATAATATGTATATAACATTCAAAAGGGTGTCAATATAGATATAACAACTTATGTAACAACAAATTTGAGTAAAACTAAGTGGTTACCTAGAGGGATGGGGCATGATCTCCATCATGACACAAGCAAGAAGGGGAGATGTGTGAGGTCCCTCATGGAATCTAAAACTAGAGTGTGTAACAAGAAAAATATAATTCATTTCCTTGACACATATAATAAATCATAAATATAACACATATGAGGTATGCAAAGTAGGAAAATACAAGGGACATGGGCACATGCCACTAAATCTAATAAAATAAGACATACAAGGAAATGTTCAAATGTCATGAAACACAAGAAACACATAAGTTGGCTTATAGATACATAGAAGGACATTTTCATATGGTGTTTATCTATTTTTGATAATAAACCCCTAGTATTCATCATTTGTGAGAACTCACACTGAAGGCATACTCTTAGTTCTCTCAAACTCTTCCCACTGTATGTTTTTGGAGGTAAAATTTTAGTAAAACTTAGTATATAGTGGTATAAATATGGGAGAGTCACTTATTTTAATGAAAAACACATTGAGTTTTTTTTTATACCTAGAGGCTCCCCTTTTAGACCTTACCCTTCCCTCTCTTTTGTGTTTGTTTTTTAGAATTGAAACACCCTTTTCCCCTTGTGTTTAGAAATAATAAGCCCAATACTCAAGTTTTCATAATGATCTTTAACATGTGTGAAAAACATTGTATTGAATTTTTTTTGGTGATAGTGTATCTCTTTGATACTATTCATGCAATCTCCATTTGTGAATTCCAATACCCACATCCATGCCCTAGGCTGATCCTAGATTAGTCCTAAAATAGAGGATGAAAATACATATTTGTCTCCACCTTCCCATTTTAAAGGAATTCCCAAACTCATGGGCATATTATGATAAGGAAAAAATTATAGGAAACAATATATATTCACATTTATTTTTACTTACTCGTGTACTTGTTAATTATTTATCTAAGCCTTGTTGTTTGTCTGATTTAACTAATAAATCACTTAAATACTTATTCACTATAATTCACTTCACACCCTAGACTAAGGTATAAATTTACCTAAAAAACATAAAAGAGAGAGGGTAGAGTATAAAAGAGGGGTTTTTCCCTGACATAAACAAGCTTATTAATGCTAAGGAATTGAAAGTGTGCCTGACCATAGTTATAACACTATGTGCTGACTCTAGCTATTGCAAAAACATAAGACACTCAGTGGGAAAGATTCTATGGATAAATGTAAAAACCATTTAGACTATATTTATAATGAATTTAATTGATTAATAACTTTCACATTTATCCTTAGAAGCTTTCCCACTGAGTGGCTCATGTTCATGCAATAGCTAGACTCATCACACAATGGTATAACTTTGGTAAGGCACACTTCCAATTCCTTAGCATCAATAAGCTTGTTTATGTGAAGGACACATCCATATTTTATAATATAACCTCTCTTTATATTGTTTGTTTTTTTAATGGAATTATACCTTAGTCTAGGGTGTGAAGTGAATTGAAGTGAAGAATTATGTTAGGAAAAGAAAATAGATAAGTAAAGCTGCATAGGATATTCTTTGGATATTCATGTGTTATGTAACTAGTTGTTAGCTATATGTATTTTGTCCTATCCTCCATGACTTGTAAAAGGATAGAAGATAAATAGTCTCCTCTTTTTGTGCCATATTATGAGAATAATGTGAATAGTCAGGGATTACAAATGACTATAAATATGTATGCTTGTATGAAGAAGATGATGAATTTTTGTTGAGATCAATATAGACTATGTGGTTATGGTTACCTATTGTATTTTTTATGTGTATTCCTTGCATGTGATGTCTTATTAATTTTAAGCTTAATTCCATATAATTTACTCTAAATTATCTATTAACATTCATGAAGAATTGGTTAATCTTAATTCCTTCCTATCACATGATAATCCATATATACCATGCTTTTATTAAATATGAATTATTTACACTATATTTCACATAGGTAAAAATTAGATATCCTCATCCTTATCATATTATATTTTATCAATAACATCTACTAATAATGATGTGGTGAGCATGTAACACTTTTAGAGGAAACTATGCTAAGACAGTTACCAAGATAAAGAGACATTGAAACATGGTTAGACCAAAAAGTATGCAATTTTGCAGAAGAGGAATCTAAAAGGACTAGTCTTACCACCAGTGAAATTATTTAGGAGTATATCAATGGAGAAATATAATTTTATGGTATGAACTACCAAAACTAATAACTAATTAGTTGACAAGACTAGAATACTATTTCTTCAGTCCTAGAATGAAAGAAATAATTGCCTAGACTGAAGAGAAGATAGACCAGTTGTTGAAATTGAAAACTATCTGGATGAGAATGATAGACTATTGGGTCACCACCACCATAGATGGATACATCAAAAAATTTATAGTGCAAAGGTATATAGCATTAAAATCTATGAAAGACCATTTTGTTTTATGACTTAGAGGAATTTTTTTTGTAGAAACTACCTCTCTTAATGAAGATGTTGGTTGTGGATAAGGCCATAGTGCCTACTCTAGCCAATATGGAGTAGTTGCTTTGAGCATATGGGGTCTATGCACATGATTTTTAATGATTGATATATGAGTAATTAAACCTTGAACATGAATCTAGAATGAAGATGTGAGGGAAGAAGAGTCATAATAAAATTTTGGATTTAGAACAAGAACTACAATAATATAACATATGGAATAATTAGAAAAATACCCAAGTAGATATGAGAAGAGGTAAGAGTAGTAGTAGATTAGATGATGAATGAGTGAAAAGATGTGATGAGAGAAAGGATGAATGGAGGATGAATAAAGAGGATAATGAATGTCAAAATATATAATAAGAGGTTAAAGAATGAGATTAAGATGAGACATGTGAAGAAGAAGGCAAGAATAGTTTAGAAGTAGATCAAATAGATGATAGAGTTAGTGCATAGCTAAAGGGAAGGGTATTATCTAAAGAATAATAATTACACAAATAAATAGAATAATATCATAGGTTAAATTAAGGTTAAATCATGATAGAATAATAAGACATAATAAATAATCATTCATCAAAAGAGCACACTTCCCTGCAACCCCATCTTTTATATTCTAGTAAAATCTTTCAACTAGGTAGACAAGAAGGTGATAGTTGGGAAGGATAATTTTTAGAACACGTGAATCATTGGGTTACTAAAATTAATACTAAATCTATTAGAGAAGATTTTAACTATGAAAGTAATGTAATCTAAATAACAAAAAGAAGAAATCACAAGTAAATAAAGTACACACAATAATTATTTTAGTGTGAAGAGTAGTACACACGTAGGATCACTTAGAATGCAAACCTTCTTTGATAAAAGTTATGTAGAAGACTCCATCTATACTAGTCAACATGATGACTTATCTATGAGGATTCATAAACTTATCCCATTATGATGGGTCCATGGATCTTGAAAAATACATTCTAACTTGAAAAATGAGATTGCAAGCTAAGGGCCTCATTGATGAATCTATCTAAAAGTGAAAATTAGTAGGGGAACTAACTATAAAAGCATTGGATTTCATATAGCAAAGAGACCTTCAATATACAAGTCTAAAAGATGTTAAGGATTGGCTTGTCAAAAAATTCAAGGTCAAGAAAATCACTAGTTAAGCTATACAAGACTTGAAGGAGTTATGACAAAAGTTTGGGGAATTGGTATATGATTATGACCATAGATTCTATGATGTAATGTATAAGGTAAAATTTTATTTAACAAATAAATAAAAAGCTACATGGTTAATCAAAGGATTACACCCTATAATTAGGTTTGCCACTACATAAACTCAATATGCTACCAAATAAGATGCCCAAGCTACTAACCTAGGTATTAGATTGAATATTATAGAGAAGATGATATTGCCAATTATAAAATTGAAAATAAACTATAAGATTTCATGAAAAGAATGGAGTAATTCAATGAGACAGATAAGCCTAAATTGAATTGATGGTTTACAGAGTGTGGAAAAGGACACCATTGAAATTATTATCCTAAATTCAAGACATAATTATATGAACTCTACCAAGTAGTAGGGCTTGCCAAAATACAATACCACCTTCTACAATACTATATCAAGAACCTATAGAACATATATTGCAATTTATGTAAGTCAACTAGCCATGATGAAAAGAATTTTAGGGATTTAAAAGAGCTACAATAAGGCATCATTAAAAATGTATTTATCATCACCATGTATTAAATTTCCTTGACAAAACTAGTGATATTAGGATAAGAAGAAGATGAAGGTTGTGCAACCTAGATAGGTCCATAATGGATTCTAAGTTCACCACAATATCAACCTTAAGGTATAGCTAGATGGACCCCTTATTAACTAATATGGACACCGCCATCCTCTTAGTACTAGTATACAACACCTTGGAGATCACCCATAATGTAGTAGTAATAAACAAGTTGGGCCCCACCACCTATGTAATAACAATTAAATATTAGTGATAATAATCAACAGTACTAGCATTAGAACACTATGCAACCACAAGGAAGGTATCAAGGAAGATATTAGTCCAATAGAGGAGGAGCTCAAGGTATATATAGAGGATACTAGGGGGTAGAGGGAATAAGTATCAAAGACCTCTTCTACAATGCTACCTATATAGAAAATATAATCATGTCCAATGAAATTTCCTAATGAACCCACAAAGGTAGTCATACTAAGCATATTATAGAATCTCTAACCATCATGACACAAAATATTACCCTATGTTATAAAAACAAAGGAAGGATAAGGCTATTTAGAATGTGAATATGGTGAGTACATAGCCTAAAAAATACATTCTTGAATTCTATGACATGAAAACAACATGCAGACCAAGGGTTGCCTCAACTTGAAATGCCATAAGATCAAGGGATCCAAAAATCTAAACAAGATAAGTACCCAGATCCATCTATAGAAAAGAGCCTCATGTACAAAGCTATATAGATGTTGAAAAACATTCAACATTAGGACACTACTGATGGTGATGCTACAATAATTGATGTGCAAATGTATGTCCAAATCATGCACATTATATGTCAAGATAGAGTTATCACTATGATTATATATCTCTTAAAACTACTAAGTACATTATATAATGAGGATATCTCATAGAACATCATGAATCTACTATATAATCTAGTGGAATGTGCATAACATAGCCAACAAAATAAAGAAAAATTGGTCTGGTATGTCAAGATGAAAAAGCCTTGGGATGTTGATGTATGAATTGATATTGAGGTTGCTAGTTACAAGATTCCAAATGCTATCTTTGATTTTGGCAACATAATTAATATGATTCCTAGATCTACATGGGAAGTTATTAGATGACCTACTCTAAATTATATCCCCATAATTTTGAGCCTAGATAATTATGGGAAGGTTAAGCCCATTAGTAGACTATAAGATGTCGAGATCAAAGTCATATATTTATCTCTATGAGGTGACTTTGAAGTCATCAACATGAAGACCATAATACCACATTACCCTATGTTGATAGGTAATAACTGAGCATATGATGGTTAAATTACTATCAATACAATGCATAATTAGCTTAAGGCACATCAAGGTGATAAATATGTTATCATTCTTCTCAATAGAGTACATAAGCCTTATATAATTCTAGATGAACCAAAATATCCATACACTAGACAAGAAACTAGTTAGATGAAGGTGAATTTTGAGGAAAACCCAAAAACTTTGTGCATAGTTGAATATAAATTTATATAATAGTATGCCAAACCTTAGGTATAATCATTACCTACTCAGAAATTGAAGACATCAAAATAATGGAGGTTAAAACTAGTAGCTATGTAGCTGGTAGTAAATCAGTTTGTCATCAAAGAGTATGCATCTATGTCTACAAAATCCCCTACTCAGTCAAAATTTGATTTTCTTTATCAATCTAACAAACACATGTAAGACTAAATAGATCTGATAAGGGAAGGGACCTTACCTTGCGAAGTAGCTTCATCTATCAGTGGTGAGTTAGAAACTCACCTTTTTAACTAGGCATGAGTGACAAATTCTTATGTATTATGCAACAAAGGACATCAATGATTTCATTCTAAAATTAAAATTTCATATATTTACCATCAAACAATGAGTTAGCACTCTAAATTATGCCTTGAAAGGATTTATTGTGATATGGTGGGAAACTCATCAGGATAATCAATTGGAGTGGGATGATGCCTATATGCAATTGAAAATGCATCATGTCTATGAATTAATCCTATATATTATAAGATAGATCACACCTAAACTTCTAATTGGGATACACTTGTTAAGTAAGTGTATGACCAGTATAGGGATCTGCTAGACCCAATTAGGGGATCACTTGTATCACTTATCAGAACACATCATGATAAGAAGGGTTCCAATGCCTATAGTCTAAAAACACAATAACCCTAATGGAGTCCTAAGGTTTTAAATATTCACTCTATTCTAATAACAATAAACCAAAATCTAATCTAGTGCATACCAAATCTTATGACACAAAATGGGGGTTAGAAGTAATAAAATAAACAACTAAACTAGACATGTATTATAAGACATATACTCACATTAATGTATATAAAATCCTAAATACATGGATATAAGAATACAAATGCATTATCTATATACTCTTACAAAGGATAAAAAAAGTTAGGGAATACTTACCTTTGAAGATGGACCCACCAAGCCTCAATCTCTCCCTTGGCTAAGGTTCTTCATAAGATCTTGCTGTGGTATGTAAGGATAACCAAGATAAATAAGCTGTAGGTTACACAACCTATCTAAGCATCAAAAGACTTCTCCATAAGATAAGATCCATATCTCCAAAGAAAGTATGGAACCCTAAGTTTTATTCTGTAATATCCCCTGTCAATAGAGATATATGAAAGACACAAAACTCTGATACCAAAGACCAAAGCTCTGATACCACTGTAATATCCCTTCGAATATCAAAACAAAACTCCAAATTACTTATCTGAATTTTTGCAAAATATCTTCAAATAGATGAATAAATCACAGTATAATTTCTTATTTATTTGCTCATAAGCTTACAATAGAGATCCTCTGTCAAGTATACAAAAAATTATTGAAAGTACGGCCTGAATAGCCTGAATATTTTGTAAACTGGAAAAGAATTCTGAATCTAGTTCGTCTCGGCCTGCCGTGTAAAACACACAGTCACCGACGCCGGTTATACTGCCATCATTGGTCGATCTACAGTCGTTACTCCGCCGATGTCAGTAGTATGTCAACCGATGTCGGTCTCTGTAAGTATCTGTTCACCGATGTTGGTAGCTGTACTTCCTATTGATGCGTACGGATTTTTACGGATCTGTACAGAATTGGTACGGCCGCTGATATAACACACCCTATATGCCTGATCCTGATCTATAGAATTATGGGCTGATACAAAAGATCTATATCTGGATAATTCTTGAATCAAAACCCCAAAATAAAGAAAAAATACCTGTAAAACCTTGTGATAGCTTCTGAGTGAAGTTATCTCTCAAATACCTGTAATACTATGATAACTTCTGGGTGAAGTTATCTCTCAATTCGGTAATAGATCGGCTGATATTTCACAACCTCTGAATCGCACACAATGAAGAGTTGACGTTCTTCAATGCAATTGGAATCCTGGAACCCTTGGCTCAGTCTTCATAGAAGAATTTCTTAACAAGAATCAATATCAATAATAATGAATACATACTCTCTCTCATGAGAGATTCTTATACACCTCCAAAGGTGTGCTTGCTAAAATTAGACTCCCTTAAATTAGACTTCCTTAAATTAGAACTAGGGTCTTAAAATTAGACCAAATCTTAATTTAGAATTTGCATCCTCAAATTAGACCAAATCATTAATAATTAATAATTAATTAATTAATAATTAATTAAAATGAGATCAAATAATTAATATTTGATTAAATCAATCAAATATTAATATCTCCCTTAATTCATGTCCGAAAGAGCCCGAATGAATTCCAACCCATCTCTATCAAGACCCTCTATCCATCCCATCAGCCTACGAGGGTCGCATAATAGGCTAATCTTCAACTTTGGACATGTCAACTAAAAAGGGGACATGACAATCCACCCCTCCTAAAATTGCTTGCCCTCAAGCAATTGCTGAATGATAAACCAATCAATTTTCCCCCTGGATCCCAAATGTAGTCCTGATCTCCACCGCTGTCAATCAACATGAACTCCAGGCCCTGAATAGTATCTGTATCTAGAATGTGAATTCTAGGCATACTCGTATCATCATCATGTGACCCACCTGTAACAGAAAGCTGAGTCCCTACCACACATGCTAACTCTTGAACTGAACTCACCTCAAGACACAGCTCGTCCCCATATATCTCCTGTGTTGGTGCCAATGGGCACTCGTCATCGCACTCTATCATGTCATGCAGTGTAGGCATCTCTATCTGATGAAAAACATATGTTTGAAGCTGCTGCCCCGTATTGCCTTAAGAATATGTGTTCTCCCATCAACTTCAAAATGAACCGCCATGTCTTTGAGTCGAAGAGTAACTTCCTCAAATGAATGAAGCCACTTCATACCCAAAACTAATTCTATGTCCCCCATGTTCACTACATAATAATTAGCCTTGAACTCATAGTTGTTCAAGCGCAATGGGAGGTCTCTAATCATGCGCTCACACCTCAGAGTGTGACCATCGGCTACCTTAACTCTAATTCCCTCAAAATCTTTGGTAGTGAGTCCACGCTTCTCCACAAATCTAGCATCTATGAAATTATGTGTGGCTCCTGTATCAAGAAGGGTGGTAACCTTCTGCCCTGCCAAAACTCCATGGAGTCTAAATGACTCATCCGACTGAATGCTGGATAGGTGTGCCTCCTGTATATGAAGCTCTAAATCTGCCTCTGCCTTAGGCTCTGAAACCTCTGCCTCCTCAAAACTATCATGCTGTTTGAAATCTTCCAATTCTGACTCCTCATAATATACCCACATCATACGATTCATCTTGCCCTTAGGCCTCAAAGGACAATTGTGATGGATATCATATGGACCTTTGCAGTAGAAGCAAAGCTTCTTCCTGCATAAATCATTAAGCACCTCACGATCCAAAGGTGGTGCTGCTGGATTAGCCTTTGAATCATTTTTAACCCTGGATTTATCTATGTTAAAATCTGGTCTCTCTGTATCCCCGTTGGAGTGCTTATGGTCTCTAGATGAAGAAGTACCTCTGGAGTTAGATCTACTTGATGGGGTTGCCATCTCCATACTGCGCGCCTTCTTCATAGCTTCTTGTAAGGAAGGAGGATCAAAGCCTTTGACCTAACCTCTCAGTGGTTCTGTTAATCCCTCCATGAAGAGTACTACTAGTCACCTCTCTGAAATGTCAGGAACCATGACTGATAACTTCTGGAAGTCACCAATGTATGACTCTAGACTGCCACTTTGGTGTAACTATGCCAACTCTCAGAAATAGGACTCTGGATCCCTCCTGTCAAAATGCTCCACCAGCCTGTCCACAAACTCCTGATAAGAAGTGATTCGATCATGATGGAGTGTCACCATCCCATGGTGCCACCACTCGTGAGCTACTCCCTCGAGATGTAGTGTCGCATATCTGATAGCATCTTCCTCACCCATCAGTCATAATGTGAGAAATGTATCCAGCTTACTAACCCAGGCCTGTGCTGTCACCTTACCACTATCGTTAAATGTTGCTAGTGTGAGCCTACTCGTAGCATGCTTCAGATCATTATTCTGGGGTCTTGGTCTCCCATTCTATCGACCTCAGTAATGTTCTTTCCTTTATGTGAGGAATCAGTCAAAAGTAATCATCTCCCTGACCATAGGTGGTAATGACTCCCACTCTTCAGTCGTTGCCCTAAGTGTGTCCGTAAATGCCTCCTCATGCTCCTCACCTGCTATCACCTCCTCTGCTTCTTGTCTCACAAAGATAGGCCTAATAGGCCTATTAGCTGTACGAGAAATAGTCCCATGGCCTCTCTGTGATCCTGCAACACTCCTGACATCTTCACGGTGTGGGGAATGTCTCCTCAGAGAACCCAATCTTGGCAGTGCTGCTGCCAACTACTGTAATACCTGGTTATTCTGCCTTTGCCCTTCTCGTAGTTCTCTAAGAGTAAGTAAAACCTCTGGATCATCTTGATCTCTCAGATGGTGAGGAATACGGGCCCTGCCAATATCATCACCCATGTCTTCCGGCGGTTGTTCTAGAACTTGAGTACCTTCAAGCAAAGCTCTACTGCGCGTGAAATACCTGTGTGGTCCCAACCCTTGTGGCTGCATAAGATCTGTCAAACCCTCAGGATGGCAGGATTTAGCTCTGATACCACTGTAATATCCCCTGTCAATAGAGATATATGAAAGACACAAAACTCTAATACCAAAGACCAAAGCTCTGATACCACTGTAATATCCCTTCGAATATCAAAACAAAACTCTAAATTGCTTATCTAAATTTCTACAAAATATCTTCAAATAGATGAATAAATCATAGTATAATTTCTTATTTATTTGCTCATAAGCTTATAATAGAGATCCTCTGTCAAGTATACAAAAAATTATTGAAAGTACAGCCTGAATAGCCTGAATATTCCGTAAACTGGAAAAGAATTCTGAATCTGGTTCATCTCGGCCTGCCGTGTAAAACACACAGCCGCCGACGCCGGTTATACTGCCATCGTCGGTCGATCTACAGTCGTTACTCCGCCAATGTCGGTAGTATGTCGACCGATGTCGGTCTCTGTAAGTATCTATTTGCCGATGTTGGTACCTGTACTTCCTGTTGATACGTATGGATTTTTACGGATCTGTATGAAATTCATATGGCCGCTGATATAACACACCCTATATGCCTGATCCTAATCTGTAGAATTATGGGCTGATACAAAAGATCTATATCTGGATAATTCTTGAATCAAAACCCCAAAATAAAGAAAAAATACCTGTAAAACCTTGTGATAGCTTCTGAGTGAAGTTATCTCTCAAATACCTGTAATATTATGATAACTTCTGGGTGAAGTTATCTCTCAATTCGGCAATAGATCGGCTGATCTTTCACAACCTCTGAATCGCACACAATGAAGAGTTGATGTTCTTCAATGCAATTGGAATCCTGGAACCCTTGGCTCAGTCTTCACAGAAGAATTTCTTAACAAGAATCAATATCAATAATCATGAATACATACTCTCTCTCATGAGAGATTCTTATACACCTCCAAAGGTGTGCTTGCTAAAATTAGACTCCCTTAAATTAGACTTCCTTAAATTAGAACTAGGGTCTTAAAATTAGACCAAGTCTTAATTTAGAATTTGCATCCTCAAATTAGACCAAATCATTAATAATTAATAATTAATTAATAATTAATTAAAATGAGATCAAATAATTAATATTTGATTAAATCAATCAAATATTAATATCTCCCTTAATTCATGTCCGAAAGAGCCCGAACGAATTCCAACCCATCTCTATCAAGATCCTCTATCCATCCCATCAGCCTATGTGGGTCACATAATAGGCTAATCTTCAACTCTGGACATGTCAACTAAAAAGGGGACATGACATATTCCTCAAGTATAATGGTCAATAAATAGATGTTCACTTGCACTTCTTGATTTATAGTTCTTCTCTTATGAAATGGTGGGAAATGAACTTATATATATATATATGTCAACTAAAAAGGGGACATGACATATTCCTCAAGTATAATGGTCAATAAATAGATGTTCACTTGCACTTCTTGATTTATAGTTCTTCTCTTATGAAATGGTGGGAAATGAACTTATATATATATATATATATATATATATATATATATATATATATATATATATATATATATATATATATATATGCAAATCTTGCCCTAAATCCTCTTGGGAATGTCAGCTATATAGGCTCAACCTAGTCAACCTAGTGTGTTTTCAAGAATAAATCACTAGGTCTGAGCTAGGGCAGCCAAAAGGCTATCAAGACAATAAAGTGAAAAATACCCCTAAACTATACTGGGTCAACCTAATCAACCCAGTATAATTGATTATCCAAAATGGTGTTAAGTTAAGAAAAAGAGGATAGAAAGAGGAAAAAGACTTGAGGAGGTAGGAATGAGAAGAATAATCTTAGGGTAAATGGTTTTAGGAGACAAGTGTGTAGCTAGAAAGTGGGAAAAAGGAAAAAAATCTTATGAAGCACCAATGGTCTTACCACCCCTTTTCTGGTGCACCCCTTAAGGCATGCACTCAGAGAGATTGAGACTCAATAGGTTCTTACAAGATACAAAGTGTCAGTAATCAATAAAAGTTTTAAAATATTGTGTATACATATACCCCATTTGAAGCTCATCACGTGTCATACAAGTGCAACACAGGATGGTGCTTCAAGATAAAGCATGATAACACAAAATGTTGATGTTAAGTAAAGTGCATTAAGTGGAAAATAAGATAAATGAAAGGAATGAATTGAAAAACACAAACCTTTAACTTAATTTAGTGCCATAGATAAATAATTAGACTGTAAGAGATTGGAAGGTGTCTAATGTAGAGAACACTAGATGAACCTATAGAAGTTAGCGTAAAAATAGCTAAAAATCATTTTTTTGGAAGATAGGCATATGATAGTGGAAAATAATCTCTACGTCATCATGAATCTAATGCATTTTATGATTTGAAAAATGGATGAGTAGAAACAAAGATATAAGCAAAACAAATAATTTGCAGGAAAATAATTAAAAATTTTGCATTTTTAAAAGTGTTTTTAAATAGGGGAAAAGACAAGTCATTTATCATTTTGACTTGTGAGAAAGGATAAGAAAGAGATCTAGAGAGAAAACAAGCTAGGATGGCAAGGGGATGACATGCTAGATAAGGAGAAGCTTTAGAGGTGGTTGTAGGTGCGCTATAGGTATGAAACTAAGAATCTCAAACTACTTTTTGAAATTTGTATTGAATTAAGTGAATTTTTAGCAATTTTGAATTTTAAGCATTTCTAGATGTCAAAATGAAGCAAAATTAGATTCTAGGTGTAGAATATAGGAAGATGGGAAATGGATTTGAAGGATTTAGGAAAAAATAAAAAAAAAAATCACTTTTTTAGAAAATATAAGGGGTCGATAAGCAAAAAGTAGTGAGTCAACCTAGTAGGTTGGAAAATAGGTAGAATCGATAGTGTCATCCCAATAGATATGGGTTGACCCTATATATTTTTTAGGATAAAGGCCTAGTCTAGAGTTGCTAGGTGTTTTGAAAGGGAAAAAATGGAAACTTAGCACTAGGGAGGAAAAAATAAGGGGGTTGACTTATATTTTTTAGTTAACCAAGCAAAAATAAAGGAAAATTTTAGTCAAACTAGTTTGACCAAAGAGATAGAAAGATACAAAAAAATGTACAAAAGGCTAAAAGAGGGATATACTAGCTTGAAATGACCAAGTAAGATCAATAAGGATAAAAATAAGATAAAATGAATAAAATAAGGTAATTTAGGCTTATTTTTAATGTAAAAATGTAAAAATCATGTATTATTACTATACATGACATGGAGGAACTAATACATCCTTTGTTGTTTCTTGGGTGCAGGGAGGTCAAAGATTTTGGTGACTTGTGGATGAAACATGGCTATTATATTTATTAGATAGGCTATTAGATGGAGATATGGATAGACTAGGATCCATAGGCCTGGTGGGATAGTAGATATGTGCCACATCCCCCTTAGTGATAACTTGTTAGTCATGTTCCTTAGTTGTTAAGAATGATTGACTAACACCTTTAGATGAGAGGTGGATAGGGATATAATAGAGGTGTCTATCATGATAGAGGATGTCCATGCCATCTTGAGGATTCCTATATTAGGAGATTAGGTGATCATAGGGATACTAGATAATCTATAGGAGAGGAGAGCCTTAGCCATGTGGGCTATAGGCTCAGAGATGATACTACCAGGTAAGAGGGTGAGTATGTTTGATGTCTATACATAATAGATTCTAGACATCTGGAAGGCTGTGATAGACCTTATGATATTACATGTGTTATGTTATAAGTTAGACAACAAGTTACCACTATTCATGGTAGCCTTGAGTAGGATGATATTGGAGAAGTAGGTTATATATAACCTAGGCTTGATCATATAGGTGCAACTAGTACATGATATGTACGAGATGCTAGTCAGAGGGTAGAGGACCATGGAATAAATCATATTATTGATAGCTTGGATCTATGAGAGATTTCCTGTATATTGGTTAGTTGGGTTAACCCATGTAGTCAATGATAGGTTACCTCAGGTGTAAAGATGGAGAGAGGACCAGGTAGTGCAGGCTATGTCCCATATGTTAAAACTATAGTCTATGAGATGTGTAGACATTATGTGGAAGCCATATGAGCACATAACAAATACATGAGTTGGGACATAGTTTCACTAGTAAGAAAGAGGACGAACATGATTAGGAACTACTTCTAGTGGAGAGAGCCATATCTAGTGGCATAGGTGCCAGGTT
The DNA here is from genome assembly GCA_037957365.1 of Torreya grandis. NCBI lineage: Eukaryota > Viridiplantae > Streptophyta > Pinopsida > Cupressales > Taxaceae > Torreya > Torreya grandis. The sequence continues at coordinate 5,207,168 of JARHVA010000391.1, forward strand.
AGATCGGCCTACCTCATATAGAATCATTGATATTGATGCCAAAGTAGTGGGATCAATATTTGAGGGAGCCATAAGGGAGGAGAATACTAGGGATACTATTAGTGAGGCTAATACTAAGGCCACATTAAGAGTGACCATGGACTAGTCAGTCATGATGAGGAGTTGACCAAGAGGATAAGGATGTAGAGGTAGAGATCCCATATGTACCACTACCAAATCCACATCAATATAAGTAGAAACAAATGAGGACATGGTGTTGATGGAGGTAGGAGGAAAAGGACAGAGTGGATACTATTACCATCTTAGAGGACCCCATAGGTGAGTCGAAGAAGATGATAGAGATACCACTTAGATGTAGGTTAATACTGACATGAGCCATGATAGATGGGTTTAAACTAAGGAGGTGGCTTATAAAGGAGGTGTTAGGAGGCCATGCAAATAGTAAGACTATGTTGGGATATCGTGTAGATGGAAAGACCATAGTAGCTAAGACATAGACATGTAGAAAGATGATTACTTTATTTCTTATGTTTTGTTTAGATAGATAGATATTATGAGATATGATAGTGATTTAATATTCATATTATGTGATTTTATAGGTGTAAGTGATGATGAGGAAGAGAGATTGGGGTCCTTGGTAAGGGGATAACTCCATGACATCCTAGGTGAGACTCTCTAGCCATATGACCCCATGTTATTAGAGGATTTGAGTGTACCATCTACCCCAACTTAGGCAAGTTGGTTAAAATTATCTAGAGCAGTAGCAAAGTAGATACAAGTGCAGAGGGAGAGGATACATCCACCAGTAGTGATGGGTGTAGGGGAGATACATGCATGGAAGGCCTTAGTAAATGAGAGAGATGCACATCTAGCTACAATAGCATAGATGATAGAGATCCAGACCCAACTAATGGATTTATAGATGTGGGAAACACACCTACAGGGGTAGGTAAAGGGATTGAGATATTAGATGGCATCCTTATAGTGTACCATTTAGAAGATTCAAACCAAGGTCTCAATAGGTAGTGTGGTTAGGCCACAAGATAGACAATATAGGACCCAAATATAGAGTTGGGGCATTGTATATGGTTGAATTCATTGTATCAAAATCATTATATACATACATACATACATACATATATATACATATATGCATACATACATACATACATACATACATACATACATACATATATAATATATATATATATATATATATATATATATACACATATCATTTTGTCATATTTTTTTTAGATGTGTATGTTATCATCATGGTTAATTCTGGTTATTTTTTTGGTTGAGGTTGTAGATGCTTAGGATATTTTTATTTCTAGCACATGTATTTAGCTTTATTGTATATACTATAGGAAATATATGAGATGTGGTTTATTTTCTAGTGTTATGAAAAACACATGCATGTTAAAAAGAAATAGGCAAAAGGACTTAGAAAAATATAATCAATCAAGAAAATTAACTACACACTATTTCAAGCTAGGAAATGTGTAATAACAATAAATGACTAAGTATAAAGAATAAAAAAAAGGCAAAACAAGATGGTAAAAAGGATTTTTTTTAAAAACCAATGTGAAATATTTTTGCACCAAATTAAAATAAGTAAAATCATACTAAATATCATGTTGGTAAGTATGAAAAAAAAGTAATAAAATGAAATTTATGAAAAAGGGCACAAATGGTAATGAAAAACTAATTAATTAAGTTAATCAATCATAATAAATCATGTTGGGAAGTATGAAATAAAATTTATTATAAAAGATTGGTCTTAAATTGATCACACTAATTCAAGTTGGGAAGTGTGAAAAATTCAAGAAAAAGGTTGAAATCTTACACATTAGAAAATAATAAGATAAAATGGTGAAAGAAAAAAAAATCATAAAACATACTAAATATCAAGCTGGGAAGTACGTAAAATGATGTGTAGCTTCATAATCTATTGGATCTTATCTCAATATTAACACATGTAATTTGGATGGTGACTTGGGTATTAGAAAATTTTGTGAGGAGGGTTGGGTCCTATACAGGGTCTTACACTACAAATCGACAAAGGGAACACCATCGGGTGGAATAAATAGGAAAATTAGGAAATCAAGGGTGTGGGTAATAAGAAGGAAAAAATGGTAATTTATGAGGATGGTTGGGTCCTATCCATAGTCTTATAAAGTAAATAAAAAATGAAGTCCTAAGGGGAGTGATCAATACACCAAAAAACAAATCTCAAGAGGAAATATAAGGGAAATAAAGAATGAAAAATGGAGTGTAAAAATAAATACTTAGGCATCTTATGAGAAGACCTTGGGAGGTAAGAGTCATACTAAGGATATGAGAAGACACTAAGTGATTAGTAGTCATCTATGCACAAAAGAAACCTGCTCGCTATAGACACAAAGCTTTATAGGTAAATAGGCATGCTACTAAGATCAAATCATGAAGGTATATTGGTACAAAGAAAAGAAAAATGGCCTACCTTCCCATGATGTGCTCCCCACTATTCAGGACCCCTTATAGAGCTACTAATATACTACAAAGATTGGGCACTTGCATGAGAAAGTAGGAAGCACTAAAATATTTTTTATTATCCTCTTGTAATCTATTAGCCTACGACACCCCAAAGGACCTTGGATTTACCATGAGGCCAACTATGGAGTTTGAGCTTTAAATAGAAGAAAGAGATGTATTTGAATCACATCTTTTAGTGTGATTTGACTTTCAAGAATATTTTTACCTTTTGATATCATTTCTTTTTGTTTAAATGATTTGGATTTTAACTTTATTTTGAAGGATTTTTTAATATTCTTCCTCCATATGGATTTGGAATGAACAATCATGAGAGAGATAGTGATAAACATTAATGAGCTATAGGCTAATGTTAAAAGAAGCTAAGTAACCAAAGACAAAGATTGACTAGGACATTTAGGATTGACAATGAACTATCATGTGATCTCAAGTCTCAATCATGTATATGCTTAGTTTGTGGAAAAAAAGAATAAAGGAAAAAAGATATCCAAATTGGATTGGTAAAAAGAAATCGTAATGGGATAGATTGTTTTCTAATTGATCACATGGTAAATGGAGATAATAATGAATGAGAATAAGGTAAGTATAAAAAAATCACCATAACAAATTATCTATAAAAAATAAGGTTAAAAAAGCAAAAAAATCATAAAGATATAAGAAAGAGAGTTTTGAAAAAAACTCTAGGGAAAAGGAAACTAAAAGTAATGATAAAGAAAAGAAAATCATATGGGAACATATAAAAGGTAAGATAAGCAAGATATAGTACAATAAGTAAGAAATCATGATATAAGATAAGAAAAAAATTGACATAGTGTCAAATGATATAATAGATACAAATAATATTGGAGCACATATCCAATCCAAATATAAATGTGAAAGTTCCATGCATGTGGTCATAAATACTAGTAAATCTATCCACACATTATCCAATACATTAGATAGGTCTCTATGAAGCTATAGTTAAACTAATGCTAAGGTTTCATCAATATTCAATGAATACTAGGCAAACACTTCTTTTGTGATCTCCTCAAATGAAAAAGTAGGAATGCTCAAAGGACCATGTTGAGGAGGAAAATTAGGCTAAGGCTAGTCAGGAGAATGTGTGGGAATAGGATCTATGGGATAAGAAGGAATCATCGATGGAGAAGGATCCATAGGTGAAGGAATCATGGGTGGAGAAGGATCCATGGGTGAAATAAGTTCCATAGGTGGAGGCATAGAAGGGACCATAGGAGGAAATGGAACCATGGGGGTTGAACCATGGGAGAAGAAGGAGAAGCCTTCTTGTGGGAATGACCTATAGGAGGAGTGGTAGAAGGTTCAGGAATGGCTATAAGGTGATCTTTAAGATGTTGTTATAGGATTGACAATAATCAGTGTGATGGGTGCCACATATATTCCATAGATAATATATCTCACCATACTTGGGAAAATATTTAGGAATTACCTTTAGGGGAGGTATATCTTTTTTTGATGATGGGGAAGAAGGATGGAAGGTATTAAGATATTGTCACAACTTACAATAATGGGTATAAGAATGGTTATCTATCCCATGGAACCAAAAGACACACTGGTGAGTGGTTTTAGTAGAAGCACTCACAAAAGGAGGTAAAATAGGAGTGGAAGAAGTCGAAGAACACTCATTGTCCCATTTAGTGGGCAGTAGAGCCATCTTAGGAAAGGTAAGTAAACCATCACCAAGGGAAGGTGATGATGAGGAAGGAATGGAACTAGGCTCAATAGAAGGATCAATAACATTATAAGTAGGAGTAGGCTTAGAAATAGTAGGAATGGGAATATGATAAACTATAATAGGATCAAGAAGAGGCTCAACTATAACATGATCTACTAAAGGAGGGGTGAGATCTATATATGGTCTAAGGAGGGTTTCACTAACCTCAAGGGTAAACCAATGATGGGAGTCAGGTAACTTATAAAAGTGATAAGGCTAGATCATATCATGATCCATGGGCATAGTCCTACATGGCTCTTTAGAAACTAAAGGTGTTAGTGCTATCTCTACCCTATGATAAATGGGGAAAATGTAAAAATTAGGAACTATAAGTGAAGGAAAATGATGAGATGCACAAAAATACTCAAGTAAAAAATAATGATAATGGATAATCTTGTCATCATGGGCTTGGACAAGACTACCTAATAATGGATCATCTAAAGAATAGCCATCAATCTTAATCTAAGGTGTGAAGATCAATGACACAAATAGGAATAACCTTGTCATCTATTGAATCATGGTGAATAGAATGCCTTGTCTTGGTTAAGACTAAAGGAATGTCATCATAAGGAGGTTTGTAAGAATGAAGCTATAAGGAATCAAGAAGCTATGAGATGAAATGAGATAAGAGATCAAAATTTTTGATATTTAAGTTAATCTCATTAGGCTCATCATCATCATAATATAAAATATTAGGAATGTTACCAATGAGCTTAGGATGCCCATTATAACCTTGGGTTAAATTGATAAGAAAGTTGAGACTCATGAAATGGAACACTTGGTAAAGGCTCAAAAGTAGGAATCTTGAAGACACCACGATCTTAAAATTGTTTGAAATTATAAGGGTTAGTGTCACCTTGAATCCTAAAAATAGATCAATTGTGAGGGAATTTAACACATTGGTACGTAGAAAAAGAAATATCTCTCATGTGGTGAGTCCATGGCCTACCAAGCAAGATGTTATATTAAAGGTGGAAGTTAAGGATCATCATCTTCACATGGACAGTGACAAGTGGGATGGTAATAGGAATCCACACACAACCTAGAGGAGGCATTTTCATTCTATTGTATCCTTGACATGTGTTATGTGTAGACTTGAGATTGCATTTAGAATACCCAAGAGTCTTATTGAATTCAAGAGAAGTGAAACATGTGCCATAACCCTTATCAATTAAGGCATGCTTGACTTGGATATCACCAATTTAGATGCTAATGAATAAAGGAGGATTATCTACATGAAGAAAAATCTCATCAGGAATCATAGAAGCTATGGGAAATTTTAGGGAAAGAGAGGTGTCTATAGTTTCTTCAATGTTGATAGACATCTCTTCACATTATTGTAAAATACTATCTTCAAAACCAGATAAAGTTCCATCATATCTTGTGAGGGGAAGATGAGGGATATTCATATCGAATAAAAGCTACATGAGGTGGTTTCGATGATGTGGAGAAGTCTTCATAAGCTCAAGAAACATAATTTGGGATGGGAGATTAGTGAGTTATTCATAGCCCATAAGAAGGCTATTAGATATAGGTACATAATGGTTAAGGAAGTATTTGGAAGGAGGATCTAAAGTACATTGGTATATTTGTTGGGGATAATGATAAGAAGGTTTAAAACAAGGTATTAAATCATGTTGAGATAATGAACTAGTTGATTTAAGTTGATTTTGAGAATTGGAAGAAGAAGTGTTAGTAGAAACTTGATTATCATTAGTATTAGAAGGTGATGTAAGAGTGGTAGAAATATAATGTGATGTCTTATCCAAGGGATAATAAAAAATTATATCATCAAAAATGATAAGATCTTCTTTCCCCAACTCATTTAAATCAGTTGGAGAAGAATCCTGGATAACATGATATGTCTTATGTGAAAGAAGAGTGTAGATAGGTTGGGAATTAATGAAATACACCACCCTTCACATATTATTCATGCTAACCACATTATCTTTGGAAGTTGCTTCAATAAATTTTTTTACATTATTGGTATAAGAGGTGGGCTTGTATTGATTTTCATGGATAGGTTGATGATTAGGTAAATGATCCTTATAGATAACTAAATGAGTATTTTATTGATTCAAGGCTTGAGTTTTGTCATTTTATTTATAATCCTTGAAAGAAATATCATATGATTATTGATGCTTATAGATAATGAAATCATGATCAAAATTAGGGACAAAAAGAAAATCCATAGCTAAATTATGAATTTGTCTACAAGTTTCATGAGAATGACCCCAACTAGAATGAAACCAACAACACTTGTTATGATCATACTAGGATTTCATAGGATGAGTAGGGTCTAGCTCTTGTGGAAGAGGCTTGGGTAGACACTTAAGCAATTTAGCCAAGGATAAATGTTTGTGAACATTGATTTTATTAGGTAAAGAGAAATGAGGATTAGTATATTATTTAGAAGAAGGTGTTGTTTCTAAAGAAGGGTTAGGAACAACTTGAACATTGTAAATGGTTTCATAAGAATTGGTAACACCATCATTGGTGATATTGTAGTTTTTATAAGTAATGAAAAGAAGTAAGAATTGAAAGGAAATAGACAGTCAATTGGATTAACACTAGCCAATCTAATTAAAACACACAAAAACAAAATATTGTACCAATGTTGGCTAGTGCAAGGTTTTGTGCACACAATTAAGCAAAGAGCAAGAAAATAAATTGAAAATCAAATATAATTAATAGGTCAACCTGATTGTTAATTAGATAATTAAGATATAATTTTAATGTGATTGGAAGTTGGCTATAAGCAAGGTACTAGATAGAAATCTAATGATGGTTTTATTTATTTTGGGTTGAAAGGGGCTATAGTGGAAACGATACAATATTTGTATTGGGGTTTACCCCCTCACTTCACACACCATAGTGATAAGGGTGTTAGGTAATTAGTCAAAATATACCATTAACCTTGTTTTATACTTGACCAGAGCATCAAGTAGGCTTCCCGCTTAGCGATGCAATATAATTAGGTTGTCTTAGGGTAGAAAAGATGTTAAAGTGATTTTTTATATTTTTGTGATTTGGATATGTGTGCATAAAATAAAAATAGTGAAACTAAGTGATTAATTAAAAACCCCCTAATTAAACTATGTGAACTATTCTAAGCATGCAAGAAATAAGAAAAGAAATGTGTGAGCTAATTAATAATAGATATGAGGTTAATTTAAAATTTGAAACAAGGTATAATTTTGACACTATATGCATAAAATACAAAATAGCGTCGACAAGGTCAAAATTGTACTACAAAATCAAAGTCTAAAAATGAACTAAGTCAGAAGTGTTGATCTAATTATTTCAGACAACACACAAAACATAGAACTGGGTTGGCATTGTCAAGCCAATTGTCTGTGCAAGGGAAATTTTGAAGACTATAAACTATGAAATGAAATATAGAAAACAAATAAATAGAGAAGTATAAAAAAACCATGGTGGATCAGAGATGAAATGAAGAAGATTGCTAGTTTAGAACCTAGAAATATGCTTGACAAGAACCTATTGAAAAGTGATAAAACTATAAGGGGTCAACTGGGTCAACCTAGTAGGATGAAATAGGTGTTTAAAAGGCTAAAAACTTATAATAGGTCAATTGGGTCAATCTAGTTGTCTATTTTTGTAACCTGCATATAGAGATAAAAAGCTAGGTTGACAAAATTGATCCAGTATGTCAAAATATATGATCAAAATAAATGAAGTAAAAGTGAACAAAATTTTCAAGGGTTAGTTCACATTGTCTGGTTCACTAGAATTTATGTAATCAAAAATTAATCATGTCTATGAATTAATCCTATATTAGATAAGATAAATCACACCTACAATTTTGATTAGGATACACTTGTTAAGAGGGTGAATGACCAATATGGGGATCTGATGGACCTGATTAGGGGATCACTTGTATTACTTATCATAACACATCATTCTAGGAAGGGTTCCAAATCCTAAAATCTAACACAATATCACAACAACCCTAATGGAGTCCTAAGTTTTTAAATGTTCACTCTATTCTAATAGCAATAAATCAAAATCTAATCTAGTGCACACCAAAGATTGTGGCACAAAATGGGGGTTAGAAATAATAAAACAAATAACTAAACTAGACATGTATTAAAATACATATACTCACATCAATGTATACAAAATACTAAATAAATGGAGAGAAGAATACAAATTCATTATATATATACTCTTACAAAGGAGAAATAAAGTTAGGAATACTTACCTTTGAAGATGAACCCACCAAGCCTCAATCTCTTCCTTGGACAAGGTGCTTCACAAGATATTGTTATGGTATGTAAATATAACTAAGATAAATAATATCTAGGCTACACAACCTATCTAAGCATCAAAAATACTTCTCCATAAGACAAGATCCATATATCTAAAGAAAGTATGGATCCCTAAACTTTATTCCTCAAGTAGAATGGTCAATAAGTAGATGTTCTCTCATACTTCTTTGATTATAATTATTCTCTTATGAAATGGTGGGAAATGAACTTGTATATATTAGTATATTTTCCCTAAATCCTCTTGATAATGTTTGCTATATAGGGTTGACCCAGTTAACCCAGTGTGTTTTTGGGGACAAATCACTAGGTCTAAGCTAGGTTAACCAAAAGGCTAACAAGTCAATAAAGTGAAAAATACCCTAAACTATACTAAGTCAAACCAGTTGACATATTACAACTGACTATCCAAAAGGGTGTTAAGTTAAGAAAATGAAGATGGAAAGAGGAAAAATACTGAAGGAGGCAGGATTGAGAAGAATAAGCTTAGGGTAAATGGTTTTGGGAGAAAAGTGTGTAGATTTCAATTGGCAAAAAGGATAAAAACTTATGAATCATCAATGGTCTACCCATCCCTTATTTGGTGTACCCATTAAGGCATGAAATTATAGAGATTGAGACTCAATAGGTTCTTACAAGATACAAAGTACCAATAATCAATAAAAGTTTGAAAATATTATGTGTAATTAATGCCTGTGAGCTCATGATCATTAGGTTCCAACTGATGTAGTTTATTCACACCTATTTTCCATTTATTTCAAGAAGGTGAGGATCTCTAAATTCATATACATAAATGTGTTAAAGTCTATAATGAGGACTGGGTGGCACCAATGTATTGGGTTCATATTTTCCACTATACACTTGCTCCATTACCAACAACATGGTACTTGCACCAAGAGTGTAAAAGGGAGACCAAACATTGGGCACAAATACATAGTGATTTTATACAAACCCTTGTGTTTAAAGATTTAAATATGCTAGTTCACAATGAAATACAAAAACTCAAGTACTTTTTATGCCATGGGTGCACAGAAGACTTGAGAACCACAATAGAATCTACTACACAAAAGAACATAAACTCTAATATTAACAAGGTATTAAAAAGGTATAAAGTTGATAAAAATTAATAAAAAGTTATTATGTAGCCATGTAATTGCATATAATATGAGGAATAAGACATTGATGATTTAGATTCTGATGGTGACCTAGATTTGAATGATTTAATTGAGCCCGAGTGACCTATAGAACCACTCAAGAACATTAGTGTAGAACCCATAGAAGAAGATAAGCTACATAGTATCAAAATTATCAAATAAGAATGGAAATGGAGGATATAGGAATATATTGATGAATAAAAATTCAACATTTATCAACAAGCCCTCAAAAATCATGTTGTAAACATTGGGATAGAGGAGGTTCTCTAATTGGCAAACATCGATTACTATTAGACGGAAGATGAGATCTCTAAAGTGTTGCAAATTTTGATGGATTATCGAGATGTTTTATACACAAAATTATTATAAGTTTTAGGTGTTGATCCATCTCTTGGTGAGATGCACATTGAACTAAAAGAGTGCACATGACCTACAAAGAAGTGACCATACAAGCTAAATTTGAATATGAAACTAAAACTAAAGGTTGAATTAGATAGAATGTAGGACACATGAATCATATATATAGTAGAAAAGGTAGATTAGATAAGCCCCATGGTAGTTAAGCTTAATAAAGTATGATAAATATGGGTATGTGGGGACTAAGTCATCTTGAATGATGCCTGTGTAAATGATCCATTTCCAATTCCTTTTACAGATGAAGTTTTGGAGTCTATTGCAAGACATGAAGTTTTTTCTTTCACAAATGGTTTCAGTGGACATCATCAGATACCAATCACAGAAAAAGATAGATTCAAAACAAAATTTTCAATATAATGGGGTTATTTTTCATACAAGGTCATGACTTTTTGCCTAAAGAATGCACCTACGGTGTTTTCTCACACAATGGTTATGGCATTCAAGGATTTAATTCATGACTTCCTATAAGTTTACCTTGATGATTGGGAAATCTTCTCCTTATTCAAAGAGCATTTGTCTAATCTGTGTTTAATGTTGGAATGATGTTGATCCCTACGTGTTTATTTGAATATGAAGAAATGTTTATTTTTCACACCATTTGGTATTTTTATAGGACACGTAGTCTACAACAAAGGCATTCTAGTAGATCAAGAAAAAATTACAGTCATCCTAAGTATGACTCCACCTATCAGTTCCATTAAAGTGCACTCTTTCCTAGGTCATACAAGCTACTATTACAAATTTATCAAAGGCTACACAACTAATTCATCTCCACTGGAAACTTTACTACACAAAAATGCAAAGTTTGTTTGGACTTTAGAATGCCAAACAAATTTCATTGAGCTAAAACAATGACCAGTTACTACACTCATACTTGTCTTTCTAGACTAGAGTAAGCCTTTTCATGTACATGTGGATGATTTGAGTATTGTAGTTGGTGCAATTATTGTAAAACCTATAGATGGTGGGATTGACAATCCTATTCATTTTTCTAGCCATAAACTATATGATGAAAATAAAAATTATACAACCATGGAATGGGAAGCATTGGCTATTATATTTGTAATTTAAAATTTTTGGCACTATCTATTGGTGATGCCATTAGAAGTATTCACTAATCATCAATCCCTATGATACCTTGTTATCAAGATGATGCTAAGAGGACACATCTCTCGATGGTTGATGTTGTTTTAGGAGTTTCAATTCCATATAAATGTAAAACTAGGAAGAGAAAATGTAGTATAGAATCATATAAAATGCATACCAAATGTGGAAGAGTTAGAAGAATTACAAGAAGACTCTCCTAATTTTCATATTTTCTATGTCTCTATGATTCTTGATAATTTTTAATCCATTTAAAAATTCCTCAAATAAGAATTCTTCCTTGTGGACTTTCAAGAGCATGGTAAGAAGTAGTTTATGACTAGAGCACTACTATATAACATCATTAATGGGTTTTTGTATCACTTGGGAAAGGATTAAGTCCTATGTAGGGTTATTTTGGAACATGAATGACCTAAAATCTTGGAATAAAGGAGTCATAGGAGGACATTTTGTGGGAGAAGCCATAGATATGAATCTACTATAAAGCATATTATGGTGGACAAATTTGTTCTAGGATGTACATAGAGTTATGTAGCACTATGATGTCTACCAATGCATGGGTAAACCAATATAGAAATATGAGATACATTTATATCCTCTATTAGTTAAGTAACCTTTCAAAAAATGGAACATTGATTTTATAGACTGATCACCCTACTAAGAAAGTGTAGTAAAGCAAGGTACATCATTACTATGATCGACTATTTTACTAAGTGGGTTGAAGTTACTAAAACACCTAGTTGTGGTATGAAGGATGTAACTAAGTTTATATATGAAAATATCATTATAAGGTTCAAATTCCCTATAAAATTAGTTAGTGATAGAGGAAGACACTTTATAAATAATACCATAAAGGTTATGACTAAATAATTTATGACCTCTCATCATAAAAGCATTATGTATCATTTGTAGGCAAATGGCCAAGCTAAAGCATCCAATAAAGTACTGGGTAAAATACTAACAAATATCTATGACATAAAGTAAGATGATTGGAAAGATTGTATTCTTATGATTTTATGATCATATTTCATACATTATAAAAGGGCTATATGATTTATGTTATTCCAATTGGTGTATGGTCTAGAAGTATTCATGCCAATGGAATACTTAGTACCCAACCTGTGCATTACCATGGTCAGGTAACTTAGAGATTATGAGTTTATTACTAACCAACTTTTTGAGATAAACTATATTTATGAGTTCAAATGAAAAGCAACCTAGATGTAGGATGCGCACAAGTAGAGCCAAAAATCAATTTCACAAAGATCAGTCAGTCTTATTATATGACAGTCATTTTAGAGCATTCCTTGATAAGTTATAGATATGATAAAAAGGGCCCTAATTTATACATCATTTAACACAACAAGGACTCATGGTTTTAAGATAATTTTAGGGAACTATGTTAATAATGTAGGTAAATGGATGTACGCTTAAGTCCTACTACCAATAGTCTATTGGTCTCATTCTATAAGTTAAGTGGGCACTCAGTAGTACCATGTAGATTAGGATTTCCTTATGTTTTCATATTTTGTGCATGTTTCTTTTCTATTTTTTTATAGATGATCTCAGTAATGACATTTGTGAATTAAAAATACCAAGCATCTCATGGGCCAAATATGTGCAGGAAGATCCATGTGTACCACTAGAAAATTCAAAGAGAAGCAACTAAATTTTTTTAAGTTTGGTAAAGGTATAGAAACATCACATTAGCAAGATATATATTAGATAATGAACATCCACTAAAAGTAAATGCCAGATATAAGGGTCTATGGATGTGATATTAAAAAAATTAGTATCCTACTAATGCCAAATGCTTATAGCCCTATATGAACACCAAAGATTATAAAAACATAACTCTACACATGTGCTAACAAATAACTACTTTAATGGCTAAATCAAATATCAATTTACCACATCCACCATTGCATTCAAGATGAGTGAACAACTAAGCATAGTTTTGACATGGACTCCAATAGTCATAAATTCTATAAAAGATAAGTTTAAATGCCAAGTTGACATTTCATCTTGGTGCATATTTTTCATGAGCTATAATTATCAAATAGCTGATCTATTTTCTTACACAAAGAATATAGATCATTTTAATTTAATCCTTCATAAAACTATGGATACTTCACTACTGATCAAGGTTCTCACTAATGCACAAAAAGAAGATATGGGTGTTGACATGGAACTCCAAAAAATAAAGTACAGTGATCAAGAGACATTTGACTACCTCTACTAAGATGAGTAGAAGTTATTCTACCCCAATCCTATTGATGTTGTATAACCACTTGCCCTCGTAGCTCCCCATTGATTCTAGAATATAAAAATTGAGTATCTACTATGTATGCCTACTTTTGGTGTCCTAGGAGATATCATGAAAGTATTATTTGGGTGATATAATGAGGGTATAATCTATTTGGGCTTAGATGAGACTATTATCATCAACACATAAGCCATGGCCCAAAATCTAAGCATGTTTACATGTGGGGATTCATTTCTTCCATACAAGATAAAAATGACTTCCATTTTGTGAGAATTTTAGGATCTATATGTGTGAGGCAACCTAGGGATCCCATTCATTAAATTATAGATGACCCAATATATATCCTTGCATAATGTATCACTAAATAATATTTTCATATGACCAAGTCCAACAAAAAAAATCCTAAGGGCATCATGGACATCACTCATAGGATGATCTATTGGAATGAATAGTTTAATTGGCCATTGCACTTTATCTAGGAGATGCTCATATATATTAAGATATGCCTCACATCTCCCAAGAAAACATTCCAAAATCAATTCCTAATATTCTTGATTTGCTTCATGCAATAGAAGTTGCTAGAGGAAAAAGTACACCCAAATACAAACTATTAGCTAGTATAATAATTCTAAAATCTCATCTAGATTCAATACCATAGAGCTCTCACACATGAGGGTAGGTATAAATATTTATGGGAAGAGTGTCTAGATCTCATTTCCACACATCCTATAGTACCACCTAACATCATGTAGTAATTAGGCTAGCACACATCCACCACTTTGATACTAAAGGGTGTCTTCATCACCATCCATGAGCTTCCATGATCACCATTCAAATTGATTCCTTTCTTCATCATAATGGATATGCACAAGACAAAGTAGCCTAATAAAAATAATTCACATCTAGGAATGTGACCCCTTTGTAATCCATAACACCTGGCATAGATATTCCTACCATGTAATAATTAGAGCCAACATCCATATCATAGTCACAAAAGAGGAAGCATAAAGTAGATCCTCATTTTACATCCCTTCCCCTAAAGCAAACACCATGCATCACTATGACTTGGTAGGATTATCCCAAGGTGTTAAAAATCATGAGCTCGTGTGACCTCATCCAAATGGGCATAGATGAGTATGAAGTCTACCAAGTCATGATGGTAAACATGGCTAGAGACTACTATGAGGAGGAAGAAAAAGAATTATTCTTTTGGAAGGTGGTGTGAATAGTGTAAGTCCACAAGAAAGTTCCTCTAAAGCTATTGGTTGACCTCCCATAATCTTGGACACAATCTAAGAGAAGTAGAGTAACTCCAATCTCGAATGGACTTTTTCTAGTCTTTAACCACCCCAACATTTATAGCTTATGTTGATTTTATAACCTTATCAAAGAGTCCACCTGAATAACTAGTGCATATGCCCCAAATATATAGGGAGGCATGGGTCTCCCCTACCTTAGAAGAGAGCATGTTTAGATGACCAATTACTACATAGGAAGAATAACTACCCAAAAATCTATTACACTACCACCCAAATACATATTGGTCATGATCAGGAGGAGGAAGTATTAGGTTTTAAGCTTGGAGGTATGAATAAATGATTTACCACCATCACTATAGGTTTAAGATGTTGAGGATATTTCAATAAAAAACCAATAATCAAGGAGAAATAGGCCATCAGGGAAGAAGCAACTCATGCAGCCAAACATAGACTTAAGAAGGATGAAAATAAGAGAAAGAAAGAAAAAGTGTTGTACCAACATGCATCCTAGTAATCCAAAAAGGCTAAGGCCATAGAAAAGGCCAAAGATATAGAAGTGGACATTCATATGACCATAGATGTAGCCAAGAAGGTGAAAGAAATAGTTGATGTATCAAAGCAAGTACATGAGGATAGAGAGAAGAATGAAAAGGAAGAAGAAAAATAAAAAAAGAAATAATATGTAATAGTTCAGGTGAAATAGTAGGTAGAGGAATCTATCAAGAAGAATAAGGAAGAGTATAATGAAGCCCAATGTTAAAAGCAAGCACAAGCATAAGAACATGTGCAAGCCCAAGCTATGTAAGAGAAAGTGAAGGCTACAACCCTAATAATAAAAAAATAAAAAGAGAGTAGAAGAAGAGTAGAGGAAGAAGGAATAAGAAGAGAAAAATAAGAAAGAGGAAGAAGAGAAAAAGAAGAAAGAGGAAGAAGAAGAGAAAAATAATAAAGATGAAGAAGATAAAAAGAAGAAAGAAGAGGAAGAAAAGAAGAAGACAAAGAATGAAAAGAAGAGAAAGAAAGAGGAAGAGGATGAGAAAAAGAAAAGGAAGGAAGAAGTGTAGAAGAAGTAAGAGGAGGAGGCCAAACAAAAGATAGTTAAAGATGCTACATAGTAAAGTAATCTAATAGTAGAGTCTATAACATAAACACAAGCACCAATGACCATGAACATATGTTTGTAGTTACCATAGCTACCACTTGGAGGTGTATGGCTATGGGATGTTGATACAATGTGTGCATAGTGCACCACCTTCTCCCTTTTACTTGTTACCATGCCACACCATGACCATGTATCATTAGTAAGCACATTGGCCATGCTCTCAATCAAGTAGGAGGACTTTTTGGAAGTATCCCACCTACCTTTGAAGAAATAACTAGAGGGTGCCACATTCTTCCAGGAGTTAATCACATATAAGGATACCTAACTAAAGAAATAATGGGATTAGTCAAAGGTAGAGAATGTAGAGCTCGGGGCTTACCTACATGAAGTAGTGAAGATGATTAAAGATACTTACCTAGACTTGGCCTCTCAAGTAATCAGGGACCAAGTGATGTTAGACTACAATAGGCTCAAGACCCTGGTCTTGGATCTCACAAAGGACTAGTGTGTAACCTAATAACTTCATGTAGTTGGGAAATTAGGCCAATGTATGAAGACTGAGGAAACTACTCTGATTAATCTACTAGAGGAGTATCAAATCATGATTTCTATTATATCCCTCTAATCCCATCAGGTCACATGTAGTCTACTAGACTGAAAGCAACAACTAAATAATTTTTTCACTAGCTATAGCATAGATTTTACCATAATCACCAAAGTAATCATGAAAAGTATAACTAAATCAGTGGATGTGAATGACATTATTATTTATGAATCTTTCATTACCAAGGATAATGTGCATGATTGACTCATTTAATGGAAACATGACCTACATCATAATTTGTTTGTAGGCTTCCACATAGAATGCCATGTAGAAAAGTTGGACCAACTAAGAAGCAAAATATAGATGAGGGTTAGTAACACAAAATAAACCATGAGCATCAACAATGATTTTGAATTGAAATAACTCATCAAATATCACATACCAATGCACATCCTAATCTGTATGGTCCATAAAGTGATTTTTGATTGGCATACCTATAAAACTGACCTAGATCCATTTTGTAGCAAGGTGTCTCAGATTATCAATGTTATAGCTTATAAGCCACCATGTGAGATCTAATAAATCATAATATAGTACAAGGATAAACATTCTAGGGCCAAGGATCCTACTGGCCAGTCCTCTTCTATAACAATGCCACCTCATTCTAGTTGACAACTATGCAATGCACAATTTTTGAAAATTTTTGTAAACACTTTTTATTTTGGGATGATTATTAAGATGAGTGGGGCTAGGATGGTTGAAAACCCATAAATGGTGGCCACCTAATTACACCATCTTATTAAAAACCTAAAAGGGGAGTAGGTTAGTACATTAATTAGTTTAAAACCCAATAGGGAGGCTTAAGTAGTACATAAGAGGTGATTATTATAAATAGTGCCTTGAGTGATTATTGTGACTCTTGCTAGTCTACCCACTTCTTTAGATTCTACCTTGAGTGCACCATCAGATGATCCTATGACGTCTCAAGATGAGATAACAATGTAAGTCCAAGAAAGTGTTAGGAAAATAAAATAGATAAGCAAATCTACATAGGATATTCTTCAAATATTTATGTATTATGTAACTAGTTGTCAGCTATATGTATTTTTTCTTATCCTTCATGACTTCTAAAAAGATAGAAGATAAATAGTCTCCTCTTTTGGTGTCATAGTATAAGAAGAATGTGAATAGTTAGGGATTACATATGACTATAAATATGTATGCTTGTATGAACAAGATGATTAACTTTTGTTGAGATCAATATAGATTATGTGGTTATGGTTACCTATTTTATTTCTTATGTTTTTTCCTTACATGTGATGTCTTGTTAATGTTGAGCTTAATTCCATATGAATTACTCTAAATGTTATGTGCAATTTCATGAAGCACTGGTTAATATTAATCCCTTCCTATCACAAGATAATCCATATCTATCATGCTTTTGTTAAATATGAATTCTCTACACTATCTTGTACACTTTGGTAAAACTTAGTTATCCTCATCCTTAGCATGTTATATTATATTAGGAACTTGTGCTAACAAATTATTTAAGTGTTTATCATTTAAATCAAACAAACAACAAGACTTAGATAAATAATTAACAAGTAAATGAGTAAGTAAATATAAATGCTCATATCATTTAACATTTGATGGTAGTAGTTACTGATCTAAGAGTAAAATGGGTTAAAATTATTGGTCTTTGGATTGAACCATCATCAATATTATAATTAATGAGGGGACACTTCATCCCATGTACATATTCCCTACCCTTGGACCTTTTATAATGCTCATTTCTTGAGAGGGTCATTTAGAGTGATCAAAAGACACTTAAGTTACTGTATATACTAATGCTATTAATTATAAATGTTGATCAATTACATATATTCATGCATGATTTTCATGTTTGATTTTCCTAATTAATGTCTTGTGTGTATTATTTATTTTTAAAACAATTTACTTATGACCACTACTTATAATCACTTAGCTCATGCTTCATCCCATAATATTTTGACCACCTTTCCTTCACTTTTTATACAAATGATCCATTCGTTAAAAAAACTAATGATATAAAAATTTCATTATTCCTCATTAAAAAAAGACCAATCTTATCCCCTAACTAATATATACTCCTATCTTAGCTATCTTTTATCCTCAGACAAGTGTTATCAACTAAGATAAAACCCTAGTAAAGACTGATTACTTAGGATCTCCTTCACATTTGGACTAACTTTGGAATGGTCTAAGGTGTGGGACACCTACACTTAGACCAGACCTCTAAATTTGTGAGGTTATCTCCTCTGATGTATCACTTTGCTCTATTTACTAAAACCTACTACACTTTTGGAATGAAAAGGGTTAGAGAGATTACCCAAAATAGGAAATCTATTCTACTGATGGTGATACACCTGTACTGTTGGTTCATCCACTCTATTTTAGACCATAAAACACTAATAAGATTAAAAAAACCCACTAAATCATACATCTCTAAAGGACTCTTATGCAATAATATTCACATAAAGGTTCATCAAGTGATCAAAGCATGAGGTAAATGATGGAATAATCTAGATACAAGACACTAACAAGTCAATATCTCTAATGTTAGTTCAATCAATCAACATCAAACATTGAATATAACCTACATAAGATGATATACTAGTAACTAGGTGAGATTAGGACCTACCAAAGGATAAAATACTACCACATGTGAAAATCAAACCAGTATAACACACTATACTAGGATATGGATTATAAAAACAATCATTTTATTCATATCCAAAGGTTACAAAGCTCAATCTTAGCAAGGTTTTAATCATGCCCGAGAGAGGGATCCTAAATATTGGCTTGAAAGCCTCCATATATAGAAGTGAGAAAAGAACTAGCCAAGATATTAGCATAGAAGAGAGAAGAGGAACTGAAATAAACATTATCTCAAGTCAAATTTGAGTTACAATTTTATAACAATAATATTTCATCACACTCTTTATGCTTGATGCTTGCATGATCTTTACATGAGCTCCCTTACATTATAATGAGGTGGTGGTACCATTTAACTTATTAAAAATCCTTTTTCATTCTTTTTATGCCACAATTTGGCTAAAAATTCCACTTGAAGTGAATCCAAGTTAAGTGAATGACCATTCTTGCATGAAGACCATGGAGCATGCCATTGATTGGCACCTAAGACTATTTAATTGCTTCTCTAGCCATTTCCTTGTATGAAATGGAACTTATAGAATAAAAGTGCATGCTAAATCCATATGAATGCTAGATATGTGGTGTGACAACTCAACATGAACTCATTTGATATCCTTCTAATGCCATTTTAACTTCAATTGTTTGATCAAATAGGCTTTCTAGGCCAAATAGGCATAATATCCTAATTATTACAATTGATTGATCTTGAAAAACTAAATAAAACCATTATGACCTAAAAAAAAAATGATATTCAGGCTTATAAAAATCTTCCATATCATGAATTATGTCCTCTTGATCAAGAAACACCCGTAACTCAGTCAAACTAGTTGACTAGGTCAAACTACCTAAATTTCCTATAGAGTGGCTATTTTGGATGAGATGATAAGGAAAATTTCAAGCACATTTTTAGAATATAATAATTTTTGGATGAATAAAAATTCTTAGGATTCACCCTCCATGGGTTGGGATCCATTAAACTACCTTGTACCTTTCATTTTAACATTTTTCTTTCTTAAAACTCTATTTTATACCCTCATCCGTATAATTAAATACAAAAAAGTACCATTTATGGGACCCAATATGAGTTTAATTAATGTTTTAATAGGGTTTATATTGATTAATAAGGTATTTATTTCAATAAAATTGACCTTTTTCAAAACTAGTCCTTATGAGGGTTTGGGAGGGTTTTAGAGGTGAACCTTATTAACGATGGTTTATAAAGTATATCCCTTACAAAAAAATTATTTACATGAATATTTATTATATATACCCCCTAAAATTACCTAATACTATTGAATTCCCATGTAAAAGGTATGAAAATATACCTACGTAAATAAATTTGCCTATAGGTTTCTAAGCATTTTGGACATACTTATGCTCTATGTGATTGTTTATAAAGTAAAAAACCCAAACCAAAATAAATTATTCATTAATTATAAGTTTATATTTATAATAAAAACATTCTAATATCATTTTTCCAAACTCTTTTCATGGTGAAAAATATGAGCACTTGATCTAGTGGCTCAAATGGGTGTTTTGGACTACAGTAGTTTGAACTCCTCCAAATGATAAAATTGACATTTTCATTAATTATATATGTTTTAAATAACTCATATATTACATTTTTAATCTCCTTAAAAATTATCATCATGTCATCATTTATTAAAAGGTCTAAGGTGCCTTTTGGTGTTATAGGCCTAAAACTGGCTTCTAGGCCTAATTTGGCCAAATCTAAGTTTGGAGTTATTGATACATATAGTTTTATATGGGTAATAAAATAAAATTATTTACATTATAATTACTTTATTTAACTTATATTCTCTTATTAAAATGATAAAAAATCCAACTTTGCTCTTTATGCCTTTGAGACTATGTGCTAGCTTTAGCCCTTAAGGGCATGGATTTATTAGATAATAGAGTGTTACCAAAATATAAATGTTTTTTAAATATTTAAAAACCTCATAAAATTATTATATAACACTTTAATTAACTTTTAACTCTTTGTTGCACCTTCAAACACCTCAAGAGGCCTACCTGCTCACATTAGATTGTGATTTAGACAAGATGACGACTGTGTAAAAATATTGACTACCTCCCCTCCTAAAATTACCTAGATAATATTTTTTATAGTTTTAAAAACTCATAAGGACCAATAATACCAAATTTCATGCCTTTTGGATCATATTTTGGCTTATAGTCCTTTTTTACCAAAAGTTAGTTTGAGTTGCCTACTTGGTCTAGTTTCAAGACTGAGTTTTCTTCCTTTTTGTCTTGGTTTTTGCTATATCATGGAGAGTATTATTTATAACTTACATGAAACTTCTCATTTAATTTATATCACCCTCTATTGGTCAACTTGAAACCTAATGCCACCTATGTATTACTTTACTCTTTCAAGAACATTTATTATGATTGTGTACAAACAGTGATGTAGGTGATGATGATGAGATTTGAGATGTTTAGTAGCTATTTTACCATGATTTTATATTTTTAATACCATTAATATCAAATTAACCTTTCTTAAATTCTCTTTATATCCATTTAACACCTCAAACTATGTCTTTAGGCCTTTAAATAGTCATAATCTGTATAATTATTGTACCTTCATGTTCTTGATAGTACTTTGGTGGCTTTATCAAAGTTTTGAAGATATAAAACTTTAAATTTGACTTGGTCAAGTCACATCATGGGCTAATTATATTTAAGGATCTTAGATTTTAACTTTGAGAGCATGTTATTGTTTTATAGGAAATGTCATGTATGGCTATAGGTGATTGCCTACAATTGACTTTGACTATGAATCATGCAATGTTAACTCTCTCATCATGTTGATATATTGATCTCATATCACATTTTATTCTTGATTCATTCTTGTTGAACATAAAACTTCTCTATAGACCCTTTTTTTATCAACCTACATACTATCTTGAAGGATGCTTGATTACTTAAGGCTATAGATGCACATTTGTGGTGAAACTAACTGTAGCATGTTCTTGAGCATCATCTATACCCTCTTAGTCTCATTATCAAATAATTTTTTCTTGATAATTATCCTAATTAGTTTAAAACTTATTCTAACTTATTCCAATGTGGATTTACCCTCAAACTATGATCTTAGGTCTTACATAATCCTAACTCTATACTCACTTATTATACCTTATTTCATTCTCTTAGTGATTAGCTTAGTGGATTTGACTAAGGTCTGTAGATGTCTCTGAATATTTGACTTGTATAATTCACTTAATATGACCTTGTTGACTTGGATAAGGTCTTTATTTTTATTTTGAACATGTGACTATATGAAATAAAATAGCTTTATTATGGCTATAGGTTCCACTCATAGTTAACCTGACTGTATAAAGATTTTAGAAAAACTTTATGTTATGTTATTACCAAACATAAAGGTGATCTTAAAAAATGGATTCAAATAATTTAAATTCAAAACAAGTCCACCTTCACTATTTTAAGCTTGGTAACTCAAGCTTATACTCCCCATGAGACCCTCAATCTACTATAGGTGACCTTCTCTTGAAACACATGTAGGATTGAGAGTGATTATCACTCATGATCTACCCTTGGCCTTGTATTTTAGAATGAATCAAGATGTATTAATTTCCAAACTTATTACTCCATACCACTATTTCACCTTATTTAAAGAAGACCATCTCTCTCAAAATCTACTTTACTATGTTTGTAGTCAGGCTTTTCTACAGACTGTAACCTGGATTGAGGGCTTTCAGAGCTTGATGATAGGTAACAAGGGATTCAAAAGTCTCTAATTTTATTATTTTTATTTAAAACTTCAATTATCTCCTTTGAAAGTCAAAATCCTTGAAGCCTCTTTCATAACCTATTCATTTCTTAGTTGTAGCTTTCTTTGAGTTTACTATAGGTCTTTGTTCTTTAGTTGTTTGAGCCATCCAAGACCTTGACATGTGTTGTTCTTGAGATATGAATTGAGATTTTTCAATTATCATACTAGTAACCAAATTTGAAGATTAAAACTACCCTATTGAAACATAAAAAAACCTTATGATCACTAAAACTTTTTCCAGTATAGGTTTTGACCTCACTTAGGCCTATAGGTGCATCAATGCCACTTGATTGTTTTCTTAAAGGCTACCTACTAGATTGTGACATAGATTAAGGTATAAATAAGTTCAAATATGATCTATGATAGTCAATCTTCACACATACACTCATACCATGATGAAAATATTCACACATGTCTATATCCTTCTCCACTGTAGGTGACTATATATAGCCATCCTATACAGACAGACTATGCTTGATCTTAAAAAGGTCACCAATCATGAACATACTATTTGTATCTTCATTAATTTAACTTTAGAAAACATTTCAATATTATTTATGCTATATCCATGCCTTTATCACCTTAAAGGAAACATTTTATTGGAACATGTCTTGATTGTGGCCCTAGGAGTGGTTGTAGGTGGAGGTTTTCATCTTAGTTTAGTAGGCTTCCATGGTTTTCATACTTATTTAAGTGACCATGATAGAACTCAGTTTTATTTATTCCTCTTAATGATTGGTTTATGACATAGAGGTGAGTGGAAGGGATGGTGATGGATGGGAGATGGAAAATTAAATGTTAATATAGTGAAAATGGATCATTAAAATAGTGTAAAGGTAGTGGGGTTAAAAGTAACAAGATGGAGGATTAAGATTACTATGAGAATGTAAAGGATAGATTAAAGGGTCATATAAAATCAAAATAATACCATTCACTACATATATCAATTTGGACGCCATTGAATGAGGATAAGGAGTGAAAATGAAACCTAGGAGTATGTCAGGAACCTTAACAAGTGTTAAAAAACCTTAAACTTACTAAACTAATACTCTTAGAAATATTGAGAGGATATGATGAAATTATTGTCAATTAAAAAAGAATGAAACTTTGAGAATCATAATGAAAGGACATGAAAACATGATGGAGACCTCAAATAAGAAACCAAGAAAACTTGAAATTCCTTCTCTCTCATGAATTGTACAAATTCATTTAGAAGCATCTAGACTACAGATTTGCATTATGGACCTATTATTTATTTCTATTTATCCCTCACATGTGAAAATAACCTATATATTATGATGGAAGGGTCATGTCCTTGAGAATCCCTACAAACTTAAATTTTCTTGATATGATGCCTCAATGAGGAGAATTTGCAAAAAATTGACTACCTTATTGGATGCAAGATTGTTGAAGTATACCTTGACTTCAAATGGATGATTCAGGAAGGAGAGATATCCAACATAATAACCAATTTCTCCATTAGGAATATCTCTAAGTGTAATTTATTTGGCAATAATTGGAAACTTGAATTTTCTCTCTCTTAACCGTACCAACTATGAACCTGAAGGTATCTCCTTGTGTACCAACTAGAAAGTTAAAGGAAAGAGATTGGTTTTGAGCCAATTTTACTTCCTTCTACCATAAATCTATTATAAAACCTATGATATCCCTCTTGATCCTATTCATGAACTCTAGGTCGTATGGATGGTCATATAATTCCATACTTCTCCCTTCAAATATGCATAAAAATGCTTTTTTTTTTGCCTTTTATTCACACATGAGTCTTCCATGACCAATTTTAGTGCATGATAAGGATACCATGAGTCTTCTACATGTATTAACACAATAGTAAGCATTTTACATGATTTTTGGGGTGAAATTTGGCACCTGAGAGCTAAAAATGGGCTTTTTGGCCTAATACTTGCATGAAATCACCTTTTTTAAAGTATGAGACTTTATAACTAAGTTAATTACATGTATTTGAATATATTTGAAGGAATTTTGGATAATATAATGAAATTTTGACTTCAAATTAATCATTAAATGACCAAGACTTTACTCTTTTATGCTAAAATACATAGTCTAGACCACCTTGAATAGGATTATAATGGTACCCTAAGAAGTTTTGAATTATAAGGGGTGGTATTTGGCATTGATAGGCCAAATTTATAACAACAAGGTCACACCATTTAGACTATCTCACTTCCTAATCCTATCTATTTTTTTAGCCATATTGACCTATCAATAATGGCTAGTTGTTCTAGTTCAAAATCATGTTATAGGTCATCTCACATGTTTAAAAATACCTATATGAATGAATTAATAATTGATAACTATAAATACATAATTTACAACCATTTTTCACCTGAGAGGCTCACACATACAAAATACCATAATTATAATTATACATTGAGATAAAATTCCCTATTTATCCCAATTTTGAATACATACAATCCCAGTATCCCTAAACTAAAGTGGGAATGCACCTCAAAGGTCACAGGTAATATTTGAAGCACTTAATCAAACTAAAATTTTATAAGCATCTAACATCACACTAGTTTTTTATACACAACACTATAGCACGGGAAAACTACATGGAGTTTGATCCCTCTTTAAATTATTGGTATGCAGGTAGTATTGTCACTTATATTTTCACCCTTTGAGGATATGTATCAACTCTCCTCATCCAAGTGGCATAATTGAAACATCTCTAGGCTTGTGGGTAGCCTAAGGATGAGGTGAATCTCTAGATAGGGATAGCTCCCTTGATGTACCACTTTAGATGACAAATACACATAAGATTTGTGAGGGAAAAGAAAGAGATAAAACTAAAATAAAACTATCCTAAGGGAGGTGATACACCAAATTGATTGATGACTATGAACTAGTTGCATATTACACATGAAACCAAGAGACTAACCAAATATACACTTCTCAAATCTACATCTTCTCACATCAATATTACATTATGAGGTTATAGATGAATGTTTAGGCTAGGAAGAATAGACAAGAGGCCTTGAATAACAATAATGAATAAACTAACTCACTCGAACTTGACACTTCCAACAAAACTTCACATGTCCTGCAAGAAGAAGCTTTCCAACTACAAATAGGATGAAAGAATGAGACAACATAATAAGGAAATCATAGTTATCACTAAGAAAGGTCACTAATCCAAGTAAAAACAATATGAATAGTTATTTAAGAGGTAAAAATTAGTAGTCTTATTGATCAAATAATATGCAAATGAGTATGACTTCACCATACTCAGGTGGAGCATAAGTTACAAAGGCAAAAATAGCTAATTGTTATAGAGCTTGAGAGAGAGAGAGAAGAAGAGATAAGTCAAAAGGTCAAAAGGAAACTTTTTAAGATTATAAAATGATTTAAATGATCATATAAAGATAATTTTAAAAAAACCATGCAAGGTCAAGAAGCATAAGTGTCCATACAAGGCATAAAACTCATATAAAGTGGCATGAAACTCCTTGTTTTGGATAATAAAACTACCTTCATCATCCACATCTATTTGAAAATATGAAAATTGAATAGGGATATATATTATGATTTAAATTAGATGGAATAATTTCATACATTTGTCTTCATTCATTTCTTTTATTCCTATTCATTTGGCATCATCTAGAAATGAGCTATCACCATCTATAATTTAAAAAACTCTTATTTCATGCAACCTGCACACTTGGAATATAAAAAGGAATTGGGTTTCAATTAAAATAAATGGGATGAAGTGAATTACATATTTAAAGACCCTCCATAGACTTATAATCATCAGGCACACCTTAAAATCACTTCCACTTAGAGTTTTCACACTTCTCACTAGCTTGGTCACTATGTCAGTGTTGACTGGTTGAGATGAAGTAGGTGGTTGAGGACCTTAGGATTATTTAAAAGGAATTTAATTTCCATAAATAGTTATATTAAGTCTTAATATTCCTACAAAACTTTATTTCATCTTTATAATCCTCCTAAAACTTGCAAAACACATAAAATAATCAAAAGTACCCTATTTTGTACCCTGTTCATATAGTTTCATACAAATAAAAAGTGTGGGGAGGAGATTAATAGAGTATTATTCAAGATAAAATAACTTTCATGATAAAACTATGACATTATATCCTCATTCCAACTCCATTTCCTCAACTTAATCCCTATAAAAGGGTTTGCAAGGGTCTTGAGTGCTTTCTATTCTTAAGGTTTGTTCATAAATATGGGATGTTCAAATTGTAAAAAAGTTTCAAAATAATTTTGGGTAGTACCCATTATAAAACCCATAAACATATTTTTCCTCCATTCAAATTTTCTTGAGAGATGTGAGCACTTCAACTTGGACTATCAAGCTCCTTTTCATATTTGTTATAGGCCAGAATTGGTTTTGAGTCCAAAAATGGCTTATTTGTGATTTATATGCCTTAAAAAATAATTATAAAATTTTTATTGACCCCAAAAACATGATATAATAGGTTTAAATTCATATCTAAGGATAGAAGTGTTAATGAATCCCCATTTGGACACTAGGCCTAAACCTTATTTAATAGGCTTGAGTTGTCTTAAAACCCAAAATGACTTTCTCATGATTTCATCTACATAATAATATCTAAAAAACATATATTATTTCATCATAAAAATTTATAAATAGGTTATAAATATCATCTCAAGGTGGAAGTGACAATCACTTCCTCATTTGGCACTAGGCATCACCAAACCTCATAGACTTGACTGTAACCTTAAGAGTATAAAACACCCTATTGAATTTCAACCTTATGTTCTATATTTTTTATTTTTTCCTAGGTGTTTTCCATCTTTTAAAATATTATAACAAAGTATAAATATGTCCTAACTCATCCTTTTGTCTTCTTTTCTAAAACTACCAAGGTTTGTGCATGAGGGCAGTGCCCTCTATCTGAGATAAAATAGAGGGAACTCACCCTATGTTATTATATAATTTAATGATTTAATATTGTTATAAAAGTTATGGAGATAATTTTTACCAATTTTGGGCCTCGATTTAGGTCATCTAACCTTCTAACTCTTCAAAAGTTTAAGATTGACTGTGTGAAATGGACTATATACAATGTTCCAAGATGTGGACTGTATGTTACTTTCTAAGGGTTATTATTTTTTTTGTTTTCCATATCAATAGGGTTTAATTATTGTTTTTAAGAGTCCATTATAATCATGTGATCCATTTTTACCCTCTCCAACTCTGTATTATTTACACCCATCTTTGGTTGACCTAGATTGAACACCATTTAATTGTGACTATGTTTTACAGAATAGGGGTCCACTTGTAGGTGTTCATTACATGAATTAGGCATTATTTATAGTAATTAAGACCTATTTATATCTTAAAAGACAATTTTATATTTTTTTTTACCTATTTTATCATCGTACTTGGGCTAGATCATCACCTATACAAAATTTTTAGCTAACAATTTGTCTACTTAACTAGTTATAGGTGAACATTTGTGTGATAAGACACTTGTAGGTTACCTTAGGACTTAAAACATCATTGATAAAATTATATTAATGGAATACATTACCATTTATTATCACTTTCATCAACCAACATTGATAACTCAATGCTTAAACTCTTCCTTATGAATGATATGAAAAATGGGTCTTGTCTATATGTCAGCATTTTCTCAATGTACGGACTGAAAGTGTACATGGGAAGCAAAAACTAGTATATCCTCCTCCTTTGATGATAATTACAACATTAATTCTAACTTTAACCATTTTGAACCATTCATATAAGTTTTCATTGTCTATAACTATCAACTTGGAGTACAAGGTCACTTTTGGATCAAAGTCCTTTAGACATCAATGCCTAAGTTTAGTGTCTTTATAGGCAACTTTAAGCCTCTCAAAAATTGTCTTTCCTTGGTCATTCTCCCCTAAAAATTTTAAAATTCATAGACCTAGGTTAGGGATTTAGAATGAATATATCCATATGCATCAAAATAATTGGAAACCTTGTCACATGACTCTATCAAAATGGTGATAGGCCTCTACTTTGCATTTTTAGGGAAAAGAACCCTAGACTTAATCATCTCATACTTAGAGGTAGTTTCTAACTTGAATTTTCCAATTTAACCCTCAAATAGGTATATCATGTTATATAAAACATACTAATAAATCAATAAGGTTTCCATCTCACACTTCAACCTTTCTATATGGCTATTTGGATCTTTGTTAACACCTGTAGGTGGTTATTTTTAGGTCTATAGGTAGAAGTATAAGATGGTAGGTAAAAAACATGATTATGAGATTAAAATGAATCTTGAGCTCATTAAATGATTTTAAATATACTCTTTAATTACCAACACCATCCTCAGCTCAAAAATCCCTTTCAACATGATTGACCTTTATAAGATAGATGTGCATGTCCATTAATGGTAGGAGACTATGAGTTTAGGTAGTGGATAGAATTTGGACAAAGTATGTTGATAAATGATATCATGAACCTGAATAATATCATTATCAATCCCTCAAATGAGTTTTATTATTTATGAGTATCTTGATACAAGTCTCAAAACACCTAGTTCTAATGTGAAAACCTCATATAAACAAATGATATAGATTAAGCAATGGTGTCTAGTGGTTGGTTCATGTGGTGTATGAACTTGTAACCAAAAAAAATATTTTTAAAACATTAAAATACATTATACCCAATTATTTATGTCTTGAATAAGTTGATATATCCTCACTACCACCCCATGAACATGGTAAATAGGATTTATACATGGGACTACAAGTGAAAGTGAGTGGAGAGTTGACTATGAGGAAGGAAAGACTGAATATTAATCAAAACATGGTGTTATGAGACTAAAAATGAAGGCAAAGTGATCAATATGGAATTGGGATTTATGGAAACATCACATCACATTCCTATGAGACCTCTAAAGAGAAATACATAGTTTGCAATTAAGAAATCTAATTGAGACTACACATGGTGACACCTTCCTACAACATGCAATAAATTGCCCATTAAAACCCCATGAAACATGAAAATAAACATGGAGAGAGTTTTTATATGGCATTAAACATAATATGGATTCAATGTAACCAACTAATTTATATGGACTTGTCCAAAATGGAACAAAACCTATAGGGTGTATAGATTAACAAGTGAAAAAACATAGTCAAATTCATGGGGATGGTTCATAAAGAAAAATATACCATTATTAAAAATATTATTATTTAAAATTATATATATATATATATATATACACACACATATACATATATATACATACATACATACATACATACACACACACACACACACACACACACACACACACACACAGATATATATATATATATGTATGTATGTATGTATGTATGTATGTATGTATGTATATATATATATATACATATAAGTTTAATTTCACCTCCCAAAAGTGTTTAACATGAAACCTCTCCAATTGTTTGTACCAAGCATAAACCTCTTGACCACTTTTGTGTGTCTAAAAAGGCAAAAAAGGAGCAGAATGGTTTAGATTTAAAATGACACTTCAAGATCATGTAAATAATATAAATGAACTTGAGGAATATGAAGAGACATTCTATCACCTTTTCCCATGTGTCACCTTCCCCCATGGGCCATACAAGTGCCAAACTCTCCCTTTTTCAGTTGGTTTCTTGAATTTTAGTTAGATAACTTGAAAGATTATAATTTAACTAACATTATTGATAGGAAATATGACCTCTTGTATGTTTTAAAGGAAAATATGATAACTTGACATCTTGAGAACCATGACACTTGAATTTATGACCCTTAAAATCCCATTAAATGACCTAAAATGACAAATAAACTTATGACTAAGGATAAAAAGGAATTAAATAACATCAAATGGATTATAAAATACCCTATGAAAAAGTATTATACACTTAAAATATCTAATAAACTAAGTTTTTTACCTATAGGGGTCTAAATTTGACCTTAAAGTCAAATTTGGTTAATAGGTAGTGCTCAACATAGGTAATGTTGAGGTCAAGCACAAATTCAACTACTAACACCTTTTTTTGTTTTATTCCATTTATCATTCATGGTATATTGATCTAAGTTTATAATTTGATAAGATGGCATGATGATTTTCACAATAGATCAAGATCTCCCACATAGTCAAACAAAACACATAGGTAAAGTGAACCTATCATATCTGTCATAAATTATAAAACCCTATAAGATGATAGCATGCCCTTAGGATACCAGTGTATGTATGCCCTTATCTCATTCCATTAGCCTTGTCTAGAGAGTAAGTGAAACATTTTTCCTAATTCACAACATCATCACAAAGCCTCCCAATTAGTTTTAAAATTTTTGTCTCAGTCTTGCATTTTTGAATATCTAGCTAAGTTGTATTTCTTTTTCATTTCAAATTCTATCATATTTTAAAATATATTAAGTCTCAAATCAGTTTTTGTCATTTATTACATATTTATAGCATTCTAATTTTATGTAATGATTCATCTCATTTAAGTAACTTATTCTTATATTTTGCCAAATTTGATAAAAACACATTTCAAATTAATTAAATAGAAAAAATGAATAAATTAATTGAAACAACCCCAATTTTTTTTTAAATTATCTTTTAAAGTTCATGATGAAACATAAATAGGTTCTGTAGAGTATTTTTTTACTCTGTTGTTTTTAAATTCTCAGTTGCACACTGCAATTTTGGTTCCCGCATACCTTGGTCATGGCAGCAAAGTTTTAGAGCTAAGCACATGTTTCTTTTTCATCTAAGTGTCGAAGTGCAGTAGAGGTTGCCAAGTGGTGATGTCCGAGCACGGGTTCTCTTTTTCCCTTTCATTTCCTTCATTCCATTTTGCCTAAGTATTGAATCCAAGAAAAAGTCACCAAGTGTCACTTTTTGAAACATGAAGTCAGCCAGCTGGCATCATTCGAGACACTTTTCATAACTTTTAGGAAAGCCGTAGAATGTGCCACGAATCTAGTAGTAGCTAAGTAGAATGCACCATGTGTCAGCATCCATGTCTCATATCGGCACTCGCATTTCATTCTATTTTTTGACAAAAGTCTTCAACAATCTAAGTATTAGGGAGCAGTAGAAAGCACTAGGTGGCAGTCGCAGAAGGCCTTGGACTACTTTTCAAAGGAAGGTGGAAGTCACTAAGTGTCATTCTCCGAGCCCCCTTTTACTCCACCCCTATAAATAGTGGAAGGCACCACATACCACTAGTAGGAGAAGTGAAATATGCCACATATCTTCCTAAGAGTAGTAGAGGTCACCACATGTCAACTTCTGAGAGACCATCTTCAAGCTTCATTACCAAATAAAGATTGTGGTGGGTCCCTAGTGATACTTAAAAGGTCTATGGGAGTGCCAAGTGTCAACCTACAAAGACTTCCATGTGCATCCATTCCCTTTTTAAAAGCTACTCGGGTAAAGAATGTGATGAGTTTTATTTTCTTAAAACTGCTAAGTATCGAAGAAGTGGATTGTGACATGTGTTGAAGGTAGAGCGTTCCTGAGCAGAATATAGAGAAAGTGGAAAATGTCACATGTCTTCAATAAAGTAGGTGGAAAGTGCCAAGTGTCATTCTCTAGTTATTTCTAAGCAATAAGGAGGATTTTAAGAAATTGACTAAGTGTCATCTCCCATTTCAACAGAACAGAGTGTTCCATCTATCTATTGCCACAAAGTGAGATGGAGGGAAATTTGGTGGAAGTTATTCTTGGTAGATGGAATAGTTCATCGGGTAGATTTTTGGAGCTTACAAGCATTAAAAGGGCCATCTGTTTGTCCCCATAAGTGGAGACAGAATAGATAGTTGAGTGGCTAAATAGGTGATGGAATGAGAAATTCAAGCGTGAAAGGAGGTACTAGTCATGAATTGCCATACTACAGTTAGGGAAGTTCTTGATAAGACCAAGATGCATCCAAGGCATTAAAAGGGCCATCTATTTGTCCCCTGTGAGTTAAGGATGTAATAGAATTGTGTGGGAAAGGGAATGATGGAAAGAGACATCTAAGGCTATAAAATAGGAGGATTAGACATCAAAAAAAAGGGGGAACTTTCTATAGTTTAGACTTTTTAGAGTTTTGACCTATAATATCTTTTGATTTTGTCTCATTTTCTTGAGTTGTAAAGTTAATGTAACTGTGCATGTTTTTGTGCTTTTTATGTGGCTAAATGAATTAAGAAGATTGAACTCTATGCCTTGGTTGATATTATCTATGTTATTTGCAAAGGTAGTTTATATTGTAGATTCTCTAGAGTTATGATTAAGAATGTCATTTGCTTTTGTCTCATTTTCTTGAGTCATGATTTCTACATAATTGTATGTGTTTAAGCTCCTCTTATGTGATTGGGATATTCTTATAAGAAGATTGAACACTATGCCTTTTTTGACATTTTTTGTATCTCAGCAAAATAATTCCTTATTGTAAGCCTCTATTTCTATTGTTTCAATCTTTTACATTGATCATGCACTTGTCTGCTCTTAAATGTAATTGAATCCTACATATAGTCTCACAGTGCTCAGGTTAGGATTAGGATTACACTCAGGTGCATCGCTATAGTTAGGTTTCATTTCCTGAACTTGTGTTTCTATTTAATTTCCTATCCCTTTTCCCCAAACACTTGATACAAAAGAAGAGACTAGCTTCTCTAAAATATGGAGGTTGTTTCGAGCCGGATTATCCCACAGCTCAAAACTTCCCATTGTTGATTGATTAAGATCAACAACAATTTTCATCATCAACAATTTTTAGCATGCCTGATGGGACCAATCTTTCAAGGAGTTGAAATTTTTTTGGTGTGTTCTTTAACCAATTAGCCTTTGGAGGTTTTTGCTTTATCAACACCAACGGTGACTCTGAGTCAAATCAGCCAATTAAGTAGTCCTAGTATCATCAAGAAATCACCATTTGGTATGTATAATTCTGTTACTCATAGCTATGAGTCTTATTATCCTTCATATTTTTTAATCAAGATCAAGTTTCTCTTGGAATCATGGATTCATATGGTCATGAGTTTTGCCCTTCATAGGTCTGATATGACTAGCCTCAGCCCTATCATGAGCTATACCAATCTTATGCCCAGTCTCCCCAATATGTCATACCCCATGCTCAACCTAATATTATTTTCACCTTCAAGAAAGCATTAATGGGATATAAAAAATATGTGTTGGAGCTTGAAAATAGAAGGGAATGTGGCCAAGAAATTCCTAATCATATCATCCATCAAGTAAGAAATGTGGTAGATCTAATTAAAAGTGAATGGGATCCCATTGAAAGAGAAAATTGGCAAAGGCTTACATATGAGATGCTAGATGTGTGTGGATTGATTGCATTTCTAGAGGAGAAGTTGAGCGTTCATGAGAGATAGCCTTACCAAGTCTTTCAAACTACATATCCACCACCACAAATTCCATATCAAATGTACGCCACCACTGTTCACGAGCCAGGTCGAACCTGTCAAGGTCATTTCCCCAATAATGCTAAGCCTATGTTAGTAGCAAGGGAAGAGGACTCCAAACCCTCACTTTTCCCTCAAGTCCCTTCCACCCTCCATCAAGAAGCTTCTTGTTTTTCATCACAACCTTCTTCTTTATCCTTTTTTAAAGAAGAATATATTTTGGAGGAAGCAAATAAGTATGAAGAAGAATATACTCAGTTCATGGTTAATCAAGAATATTTCATGAGTGCAGAAGAGGAGGAAATCATCATAGGTACCCCTTTGATGAACAAGAGGACAAGTCACAAGCTTTTGCCTTAACATCTAATGCGGAAGAGATCATTTCTGATTTCTTCCTCACTTTTCAAGAAGATATGGAGGAGCAGGGACACTTCCTTGATTAGGTCATTGGGATAGGTGACATTATTATTCAAGAAGGCCATGAACTGACCAATTGTGGAGAAGACAACATTGAGACTCAACTAAATATGCAGAGGGGAAGCTAGCTTTTAGATTTATCCTTTCAAGAGGTGGAGTCATCAAGGAGCATGATGATGCAATGGAACCCAAAAATAAGGTAGAAGGAAATAAGCCAAAAGATGATGGATATCAAAGGATAAAGAGTGAATAACCAATAACCATCTATTTCTTGATGAGACATGATAGCATGAAGAACCAATACACCACAAGCTTTCAGGGACAAGAAAAGATTATGGATGTCGAAAGCATGTTTCACTTAGATTCATTCAAATATAGGTGAATCCATGTGACCTGCACAGAGGAAATTTCACCAAAGATATACCCATTTCAATCACTTGCATGGCAACATAGGCTGGCTTGTCTTGAAGGAGACGTTAGAAATTTTGTTTTTGATCCTGGAGGGAGATAAGGATGCTTAATTAATGTAGTTAGGTAATTTCCCATTCCCGCATTGTTTTTGTTTTCCATTGTTGTTTTCCCACTTTCCTTTCAAATAAGTGTTTTAAACACAGAGTTGGTAGCTTAGGAAGTTTTTATAATTTTATTATTTAAATTTTTACCACATTAAATGCTTCCCAAATCTTTCAAAATCTTTAAGGTACCTTACACCGCAACTTGCATAACGTGTCCACCTCACTGTTTCCCAAAGATTAAGTAGGATCTGCTAATAGTCATCCAAATTTAATGCTATTTGGGACTTGATAGGCCCATAAATATCCCTTAGTAAGATTTAAAGTTTACAAACTCTCAAGCATTCTAGCACCTATGAAAATATCTTGCTCATTGTGATTGTTAGTGCCTAGTGAAATTTTCTTTAGCAAATGTGTTCTATCTTGCACAAGGTTCATACCATGTTTTACATAAAAGACATAGAGATGGTGGGAACATCATCATCACAACAAGGAGCTAGGACACCTAGATCTCTTGATAGGTTGTTGGCTAGTAAGTCATATGCTACAGCTCTTGCACAACCATCAAGAACCAGAATCTTGGAAGTTGGTCAAGCCAGTGACCCATCAAAAGTAAAGGATTATGCAGATGGAATCATGGACCTGATCTTGAAAAGAACTAACACCAAGAATCTTAGAGAAGGGGCACATCAAAGGTGTCTTCAAAGAGCTAGTGCAAGGCAATATGAGATATTCAAAATGAGGATATGGACCTCACAACTGGCTCAATTCATTATCCCAACTGTGCATCCATGCCCTATTGTGATAAAATTATGCACAGACTTGTTCCATACACCATCTTACACCATTCAACAAGGTCCCTTCATGTTGCAGATCACCCCATAAGCTATCAGGGACATGCTAGCCCTACATTATGACAATACCACCACATTCCCCACTATTGATAAGATACAAATGACATGGGCAAACATCAACACTCAAACAAGGTTCTTGAGGTCTAAATTACAAATGGTTGATGGTGATACAATGGTACCCATGCTCCCTGCACCAAGAACTCAGTTCACACCAGCTAGCCAAGATGCGCTATCAATAATGGCTCTCACCTCTGGCATGAACGATGACATGGTGGTATATGTAGAACAAATGGCCATCCTTTTCAGGTTGAAAATGGTCAACAAGATGCATGAGTATCGACTTGACTTCTCAGAGCACATCACCTTTTCAATAGTGGAACAACTAACCTAGTTTAGATCGAAAGGGGTGTTTAGGTATTCCTCCTATTTTTTCTATATCATACTGCATCAAAACCCTAACCTTTTCACCTGACATATGAATTTGAGCCTGTATGACCCAACTTTTAACCACCAAAGGACCATTCCTATGTCTACATGGACACATGTTTTATCAAGAACTAGTGACCCATATGATTTTTGGGAACTATTCGTTACCCCCATTCTTTATTGCCTAAGCCCTGAATCTATCATAAATAGGTTATTTCCAAGTGTCATGAACTTCCTAGTCAGATGTCCAATCCTGTGTGACTTCTATTTTGTGTCCCATCACACGATCATAAGGGTTCATGGATTTTGTGGAGAACTAGTGTTGCTACCAAAGATCTTAACTCTTAGGTTGGCATTCCTGGAAGTTACCAAGTAGGTGTCAGTAGTTGATAATGAGTATGGCTCTGAGAAGAAGAAGAGAAAAATGTACAATCTCTCATGGATGGTAGGCAACATAAGCTTAGAAGCTAGAGATGTTGAGACTATGCTACTGAGAAAGCTGGCCTTCCTAGGGTTCATATTAGTTGAAGATAAATGGGTTTACAACCCAAGTGATTACATATATTTCATGGTAAGGACCAATAGGATTGGGGCTAGGATTGCACATGAAGGCTGACCTTTTTGGGAGACCAAGAAAAACCCTACAGAAGATGCTCCTGGTCTTTATGTTGAATTTGACAAATTTGCCCCTACCATAGAATAGGCCATGGGAAACCTTTTATGATAAGTAGAGGGATTACGATCCCAAAGTCAAGATGACTTCTAGTTTGAGAAAGACATTAAAGAACAAAGGTTGGGATGTAGAGAAGATTGAGGCCTATTAGAAATATAGGCAAGAAATTTCCCAAACCACCCATGCTTTTAGAAACATGGATTCAGATGAAAGATGGGAAGAAATATAGGATGAGTGTCATCTCTCCCCTATATCTAGCCCAAAAACAAGCCAATTTTAGACACTCAAGATAGAGCAAAAGCTAGAGCGAGACCAAGCCAGCAACTGCAGGCCTCAGAGTAAGCTGTAGCTATAGTCACTACATCAGCTTGGCCCCAGCCTCTTAGCACTGTGGAAAAAAAAGGAGTCTGGTGTCTTCACCACCAAAGGCTTCCCCATCATTGGAAGCTATTGAAATCCTTGGTTCTCCACAAGCACCACCAATAACAACAGAGGTGGAGGGGAAACAGACGTAGCCAAAATCAGAGATGCCCAAGAAAAGAAAGAGGGTGTAGTTCCATTTTGATTCAGAGGAGGAAGAAGAACCTTCACAGTGCCAAGTGTAGAGTAATGTAATTTACCTACAAGTAAGTACTACTCCTACTCCTCCCTCTCAGATTGTTCCTTCCTCGATCAGCATGATGCCTTCACCTAGTCAAATGCCACCTCCTATCACCTCTGCCATCCCCATTTCACAATTCACCCCATCCTTGGCACCTTAAGCCCTAATGTTACTCAATTTTCCCCTCTATTCCCAAAAAGATGCCCATTTAGCTCACCCCTAGCCAACCACTGGATATCTAATATGGCCTGCCACAAGGATATCCTTTCACGGGAGGATATATTGCATCCCCTTCCACCTTCTAGATGCAGGCTAATGCTACTAGGAAGGTAAGAGAAGCCTAGATGGAGAAGAAGAAAACCAAAGAGAATAAAGCATTGGCTGTTCCACACATATAGTCACAATTTGACCCTATTTAGTAGCAATTGACAGTGACCCATTTGTCACCCAATGTCATTAAACCAAGCAAGCAAATGTAGCTGGAGGACTATACAATGAATGCAGTGGCCATTGATATGTCCCTATTCAGACCCCAAGATAGAGTTGAGCTGCTGATAAAATCCACTTCTATAGTCACAAAATATTATTTGAAAATATCAAGAAGAATACGGAAGATGGAGGCTGATTTGGCTAAAGAAAAGGCAAACTATAACAGTTTGGCCAAAGAAATAAATAAGAGAGATAATGAAATAGCTAGTCTGCATAAACAATTACAAGATACTATTTCCCTTTAGACTCAAAAGGTAATCCAGGCCCAGAATGATTCATTGAAAGTAGAGCTCACACTTGCAAAAGATGTAGCAACAACCCTTAGGCGAGAAAATGTAGCATTGTAGGGAAGAGTCGAAGGACTCCAACTGTAGGTTACCCAATCACAGCAGAGGCTACTAGATGAATAAAATAAGGTTGTGGCTTTTCAAGCCCAGTTCCAAGTAGAGCAATAGAGGGTAGCACAACTGATGATAGAGCTAGCTAATAAGCCATAAGGTGTAGGAGTGATAAAACTAGTGAAGGAGATCTACAAATCAATGTGGGAAAGAATATCCTTAGAGATTATTCAGCTCAGGCCATCTCTCACCTTCATGCTCAATGTAAAACAATTATGTGAGAAGGTGGAAGATTCAGTGCAGAACACTCTTGCCATAGTCTCCAATAGAGTCACAGACTCCCAAACCTTGCTACAAAAGCTTTATGATGTAATGGATGTGACATTGGTAGCCACTAGAATCCCTGACAGAATGGTCACTGTGAAATGGGTCAATGAGGTGCTCAGTTGTAATTCCACAACCAACCATTGCCAAGAGCTTCTTGATGTTGTGAAAGAAGGAATCAGTGAGATGAGGTAGCATATCAAAGATCTAGTGCAACTAGGCCTTCTTTCTCCATTTTTGGATGCCAACACAGTGCTAATGGTTGACCAAATTGAAACCACTACTACTAGCCAAACATATGGATCAAATAGTTTTCCAGGTCATGTGGGATGATTCCTCAATCTTAGAAGTTGAAGTTGTTCTGGTTCTTGTTTCCCAGTTGGAGTTCAAGTTGAAGGCTACAGTTTAAATTTTGCAAAACTTTTTACACAAGGATATCATTCACCTTAACTTAGCCTTCACTAACTTATGGAACAAGCAAGGGTTATCTGACTATGAATGGTCCATCTACTAGATAACACTTTTGAAGCTGTAAAATTTTGAAATTTTGACAAAGTAGGAGTCACGTTTCTTTTTGATCAGGCTCAAAAGTCTTGGGGGTTTCTAGTAACCGTAGAGTATTTTTTTTACTCTACATTGTTTTTAAATTTTTAGTCGTGCACTACAATTTTGGTTCCTGCATACCTTGGTCATGGTAGTATAGTTTTGGAGCCAAGCACATGTTTCTTTTTCATCTAAGTGCCGAAGTGTAGCGAAGGTTGCCAAGTGGTGATGTCTGAGCATGGGTTCTCTTTTTCCCTTTCATTTCCTTCATTCCATTTTCCCTAAGTATTAAATTCAAGCAAAAGCTGCCAAGTGTCACTTTCTGAAACATAGAGCTGGCCAACTGGCATCATCTGAGACACTTTTCATAACTATTAGGAAATCCATGGAATGTGCCCTGAATCCATTAGTAGCTAAGTGAAATGTGCCACATTTCAGCATCTGCATCTCATATAGGCACTCGCATTTCATTCTATTTTTTGACAAAGGTCTTCAACAAGCTAAGTAGCAGGGAGCAGTGAAAAGCACTAGGTGGTAGTCGTAGAAGGCCCTAGACTACTTTTTAGAGGAAGGTAGAAGTCACTAAGTGTCACTCTCTAATCCCCCTTTTACTCCATCCCTAGAAATAGTGGAAGGTGCCACATACCCCTAGTAGGAGATGCAGAAGATGCCACATATCTTCCTAGGAGTAGTGGAGGTCACCATGTGTCAACTTCTAAGAGACCATCTTCAAGCTTCATTGCCAAATAAAGATTATGGTAGGTCACTGGTGATACTTCAAAGGTCTGTGGGAGCACCAAGTGTCAACTTGTGAAGACTACCACGTGCATCCATTCCCTTTTTAAACGCTGCTTGGGTAAGGAATGTGGTGAGTTTTATTTTGTTAAAATTGCTAAGTATTGAAGAAGTGGATTGTGACATGTGGTGAAGGTGGAGCATTCCTGAGCAAAATATAGAGAAAGTAGAAAATGTCACTTGTCTTCGATAAAGCAAGTGAAAAGCACCAAGTGTCAGTCTTTGGTGCTTTCTAAGCAATAAGGAGGATTTTAGGAAATTGACTAAGTGTCCTCTCCCATTTCAATAGAATAGAGTATTCCATCTATCTATTGTTGCAAAGCAAGATGGAGGGAAATTTGATAGAAGTTATTCATAGTAGATGGAACAATTCACCAGGTAGATTTTTGGAGCCTGTAAGCATTAAAAGGGCCATCTATTTGTCCCCATAAGCAGAGATATAATAGATAGTTGAGTAGTTAAATAGGTGACAAAATGAGAAATTTAGGTGCAAAAAGAGGTACTAGTCATGAATCACCATGCCATAGTCAGGGTAGTTCTTGATAAGACCAGGATGCATCTAAGGCATTAAAAGGGCCGTCTGTTTGTCCCCTGTGAGTTAAGGATGGAATAAAATTGTGCGAGAAAGGGAATGATGGAAAGAGACATTTTAGGCTATAAAAGAGAAGGATCAGACATCAGAAAAAGGGGGAACTTTCTATAGTTTAGACTTTCTAGAGTTTTGACCAGTAATATCATTTGCTTTTGTCTCATTTTATTGAGTTGTAAAGTTAATGTAATTGTGCATGTTTCTGTGCCTTTTATGTGGCTGAATGAATTAAGAAGATTGAACTCTATGCCTTGGTTGATATTATTTGTGTTATTTTCAAAGGTATTTTATACTGTAGATTCTCTAGAGTTGTGATTAAGAATGTCATTTGCTTTTGTCTCATTTTCTTGAGTCAAAATTTCTACATAACTATATGTGTTTCTATGCCTCTTATGTGATTGGAAGATTCTTATAAGAAGATTGAACACTATGCATTTGTTGACATTTTTTGTATCTCAACAAAATAATTCCTTATTGTAAACCTTTGTTTCTATTATTTCAATCTTTTACATTGATCATGCACTTGTCTACTCTTAAATGCAATTGAATCCTACATATAGTCTCATTGTGTTCAAGTTAGGATTAGGATTACACTTAGGCACATCGCCATAGTTAGGTTTCATTTCTTGCACTTGCATTTTTATTTAATTTCCTATCCCTTTTCCCTGAACACTTGATACAAAAGAAGAGATCAGCTTCTCTAAAATTTGGAGGTTGTTTCGAGTCACATTATCCACAGCTCAAAACTTCCCATTATTGATTGATTAAGATCAAGCATAATTTTCATCATCAACAGGTTCTACTACATAATTAATTTAGTACAATGCATCTCAATAAACTCTATAGAAAGAACTAGAAACCCATAACCAACATCCCAACTATACTGAATGGATAATGCTATAAATAACTAGAATGGAATTATGCACATCCAAGAATGTCTCATTAGCCAAATAATTTATAATAAAATAAGATATGCTAGAAGTGCAATACTTAAGCACTTAATTCCAAATGACCAGACACAAAGGTCCATCTCACTAACTTGCTTAGGAAAGTCTTATCACATTGTGGGATTAGTGAGTGAAGATCTCATAATCTATTGCTAAAGTCAATAGAACAAAATATAAAGGATCTAAAACCTTTTGGGGGAAACACCCAAGGGAGGACTACTCCTTATCCAACCCCCATTGATCACCATACTATTATCCAAGGTACTTTAGGAAACATTACATCTTTGTTCTCTTAATTGATGAAGGTCATACACATAGGATATAACTCCACACATAATAATTTTTATATTAAATTAGATGAGCTACAATATACCTAACATAAGGTGGATGACATCACACATTTGAGCATTCTATTTAACAAGCCTACAATTGGCATTGAGAAATCAATTACTCATGATATATGAATACCATCTTGTAAGATAACCATAGGGGTATACACCTAAATGTTTCTTACTTAACCTTTAGTTAACATATCCTATTATTGTAAAAATATTGTCATTCATGACATCCAATTAGTATGTATATGACCATGCTAGAGTTCATTGCTTAAATAGTCTCAAGCATTAGCTTATTTGTTCATTAAGGAAGATCATAAATATTAACTCATTGCCAATGAGGATTATTTAATCATATAACTAGGTGTAATAATTAAGGTTTCCATAGCTCATTAAATCCTTATTCCTATTCTAGGATAATTTATTGCTTTAATGAATGCATATAAGGTATACCAAGAATTTAATGATAAGGACAAGATTAAATTTTAATAACTTGTATAACTAATATAACCAATGACTATCTATTCTCATATAATCATTAATGATAGTATATCCAACTTCCATTAATCAAGAGTTGCATTATAATGATCTATATTACTAGACATTTAGGAAACATGTAAGATATATGAATCACTATAACACCATTAATGGTATAATCCATAATCCATAATGTGGGTCCACATACAAAGATCATTAATTAAGATTATTTCATTACCTAAGCAATGGGATTAAACTCACTTAAAATGACATTATGACCAATAAACATTCATTGCTATAATAAAGTAATGAGAACAAATTTATTGAATTACCAAGAGGCTATTTCCATAAACTATTTACAACATCTTATTTTCAGTCAAGATTATAAACATGTTAATACCATGTGTTTATTAAAAATTATATAATTAAGGGATGTCTTATATCATCACAATAAACTAATTTCATATGTCAAGTGCAACTACTTGTTTTATATAAAGTTATAAGCTATGCAACCATAAGCTCATAAAAGGCCATAATAAAAATAACATCAAGGACTATGAATTTAATCATACATTAGGTTTTATACTTGTCTATGACTACTAATTTAATCCCAAGTCTAACCCATTACCAACACATCCCAAAATAATAATATATCTCAATATAGATAGATATCATCATGCTACTAACATAACCAAGAGATAAGTCCATACGTTAATTAGGCATTTCATGCCATGAAAATGTCATCATATAATATTTATCATGAAATTTAAATACATATGTAAAACTCCATTAAGGAAATGTAAAACCTCTATCTATTTCATCATACCATAAAACAACACCAGTTTACTTTTATCAAGATTTAATGCTATAGACAAAGTATATATTACTTATCCTATATTAATTTATATAATGCTCATGCATATATCACATAAATAAGCATATTGTAACCCATGTTCATATCAAAACATAAAAGGATCAAGTATAACATGCTACATTGAGAATTACTGCTATGGTTGCACAATATGAAATGGAATCCAACACATGTACATACCAAGGGAAATAATTATATTTAGCTAACTAAACAAGATCTATGCAACCATATTCGAAATACTGACAATAAAATAATCATATACACTATTTTCCTTTTCCATCATAATAATATTACAAAGCTACATAAGGTAATAAAATGAACTACAACATAAAATGGCTAATCAACCATAATGCATCACTCCAACATCATATATTTATAGGTAAGGGTGAGAGACAAGATGCCATATGAATCACCAAGTATATCAATGGAGAAGGATGAACACTATGAGGAGGACACCCCTCAAAACTAGCTCTATGAGCCCAACCATTAGTAGCCCTTACCACCCCAACCATTAGCTTGGTGGAGGGTTTTGGAAA
Source organism: Torreya grandis (assembly GCA_037957365.1). NCBI lineage: Eukaryota > Viridiplantae > Streptophyta > Pinopsida > Cupressales > Taxaceae > Torreya > Torreya grandis. Next base: position 5,251,218 of record JARHVA010000391.1, read on the forward strand.
CTAGGTACTCATGTGAGGTAAGAGGTATACACATAATACCAAGCCACCAATATAGACATATAAAAACCCTCAACAATGAAAAAGACATAATGCAGTAAACATAAAACCATAACATTCAACCAAACTAGTTGGCTTGAGCAATGCCCAAGGCATAAATTGGATCTTTATAGACGGTGATTTATAATGTAAATTAGGGTCTATTTTATTTAATATATATATTTATAGGTCTATCTAAGGTCCAACGATCATCCGAAGGGGTTTATCTGAGTGTAAAATAATTAATCTCTAGGGAACCAACTCTTGATAACCACATAACTCCACTGAATGAAAAAGAGGAAGCATTATGTTCATTAACCAAATTCAACTCCATTTGGCTTTAACATAGTTAGGTACATAAAAAATTAATTCCTTTAAATAATTTAACAAATCCATAAACCAAATCATGCCATTTTAAACAACTACATTTGTACAAGACTCCACTACTAGGTTTAAGGTCATGGCCAATCAAAAGGTAACAACTAGAATTAAACAAATTCAAGGAACTAATTATAACCAGTTAATTTTTCCTCTAATTATTAAAAAATTTAAACTCAAGCAACTTCTAATATTTCAAAAAATAAATAGAAAACAAAAAAAACAACACATGGAAATTACCTAGGGAGTAAATTAAAAAAATTATTAAATCTATTAATTGATTAATAGGATCATCATGAGGTCTTATGACCTCATCATGAACTTGAAATTGACAAATCAAAGACAAGTGGGAAAATATGGTATAATAATTTAAAATCTTAATCAAATTCTTGAATACAACCTATTACCCATATCATAACTACTTCCAATGATTCTTGCATTACTACAAGATTATAGAATAATTTTCCAGGGCTTCACCCCCTAAATCCTTCCTAAATATTTACCAAAAATAGAAGTTGCCATATCAAAAAATAATCTAGGGTAAAATAATGAAAATGATCATATGGTAATTATTCGTTTCCAAAAGCATCTAAAACCCTCAATACCTTATACAAAATATCAACAAGGTATGCCAACTTAATTAGAAGGAATAAACCAAATTATTTAACATGAATAAGGGTAAAATAGGTTAATTGATATAATTTAAACCATAAATAAGATGATAATGTTTTCTATACCATTTCAAACAAATCTCAAAATAACCATACATAGAGATTATACCAATGAACAAGGTAAGGAGATCAATTTACTCATGTCTTAGAATTTCTAGACTTAAAGAAAATGCAACAGATTATATATCAATTATTTTAAGTAAAGAAATAGGAAATCTCATTCTTAAATCCTTTCATTAAACAAAATGAAACCTAGTTAGGTAAGCAACATTAACTAAATTAGTAATATTCAATAAATAATTCAAATATTGAAGGGAAAAATATAGTCCAGGTCATGGGATTTGATAATGCCCTCTCTTACTAATATGCCCTCCTTCCAGAACTCATTCGTCTCTTTTTTCCTGTATATGTAGCCCATTCTCTTCCATCTTTCTACTACCAAATGTTGAGGTCAACATACCCCCATTTATAAAAAATGGGGACCCTTGTTTTAAGTTTTACAAAATTTTAACTTAAAATTAAAAATTCACTGGATTATAGTACCACTAACATGATTGCACATAGTCTTTATTTGAATATAATTCACACCTAATTTTGTTGGCATATTTTTTCATAATTATGACTTAATATTTCCTAAAGTTGTTAACATTAGATCTTTGTGTCTCTGGTTGCATCTTTAATGGAGTCTATTTGGAATGGGCAATAGCTGAGTTTCATGATTTTTATATCAGTTTGGAATTGTAATAGCCTTTGGTCTATTGAAAATCAAAATAAAGTCATCTTAAAACCCTCATCAAATTTACCCTATCTTAGGTCCCTTTGAATCAAATTCAAATTTGTGAGAGTAATTTGCATGGGAATGATTTATTATTCCATGGACTTAGTTCTATATTTTATCCTAAGGTTTAGTCATGTTTATTAACATAACCAAACCTCAATTTAAAATTTTATGTGTCATCTCTTTATTTTCCTGAGCCCCCTTGATCAATTTTATCATTATCAAGGTCTAACTAAATGGAGGTTCCATTTTACTATAGACTTAGCCTAAAAGTCTTACCCTAAAATTTGTTATATTTATTAATACAACAAACCCTAGGATAAAAGTATACGTTGTGTCTTTTATTATTCGTAAGGCCCGCTTTATTATGTCTCAAAAATTAGCCTAAATTGTTTTTCTTAAGGTATTGCCCACGTTTATTAACATGAAATAAAACCATAGTCTAAAAACAATATGCTAAGTTCTTTATTTTCCTGAGCATTGACTTAAATATCATTTTTATTCATAGGATCAATGATCTATGTTTTCCTAGATGAACAATATCAATAATGTAGGATTAAATTTGAAAATTCAAATCCTTGACCCTAAGCTAAAGTTTTAGAATCTTCCAAAAATCAATGATACATGTTTTCTCAAACTATATTGATCTAATGGTGTGTATCATGTCAAAACTTCAAAGGATCCCCAAGATAAGAGAGAGGGTGATAAGTGTCATAATATTAGCCAAAGAACACTTAGAGACCAATAGTATTTGACCAAATGGATCAAGATCCAATGAAGCATGTTTACTCGAGTGAGGATAATCTAATGATGCATGATGAATGTTAAAAAGTCAAAAACCTTGGGGATGAACATAGAGATGACACATGGCATAAACAAAGGCCATAAATTAAAGCTTGATCATATTTCAAAGATTAAAGGTAGTATATGAGTATACACATTTTGATCAACAATCCATAGAGTAGGATGTACAATTAAATAGATCAATAATGATAGATTTTTATTGATTTGTGCAATCAAGATCAATGTTGACATTTTAACAAAGCTCAAAGTGAATGTGGAAGTGAATAGTATCATAACCATGGGTAACATAGCAAGCAGTTAATAGCATTCAAGTTCTCAGATCGTTATCAATGATACACATTGATCTATTTAAGGATGATCCAATGGTGTGAGATCAAGGTATTATTTTCAAAAAACAACAATCAATTTTTAAATATTAATGAGCAAAATTTCATGAAAATACCATAGGGATGCCACAGTGATGTTGCATCAGAGCCACATAACTATAATATGCCATGCGTAAAATCTTATAGACTTGGGAAATGCAAGGGTATAAGTACTTTGTCTAATTTGGATCTAAGTCATGAAGTATGCTCAAGTTCAAATAGTTTATACCATTAAATCATTGTAAAACCTTCAAGAAAGCCTTGGAAAGTAAAAAAACCCTAGTTTGACCCTATGCTTGTTATAATCAAGCCAATGAGGTTGAATTATCACTTGTGTAAGGATAATTTAATCTAGAATTGAACCACATACCACTAGAAAGCAATATAGATAATCCCACAACCATGGTAACTTGAAAAAGTGTTTTAAGGGAAGATATGGAGCTCTATCTAACTTCATATATAAAAGAGAAGGTTTTCAAAGATACATAATTAGATGCTATAATTCTAAATATAGGGGACAATAATGGGTTGAGCTTGTTTAGAACATTAAGAAACAACAACCCATCATAAGAGGAGAACATGCCTATAAGGAGGCTTTACTACAATGATCAAGGGCATCTTACAATAGATTTTTTTTTTAAATAACAAGCCATCCTGTCAATCTAAGAAGAAGGATTCAAGCTATATGAGGACACCATAATTGAATTGTTCAATTCTTTAAAGTCAATTAGAACTAAGAAAGAACTAGTGAATAAATGAAACATAATAGATACAAGCCAAGTTGGCCAATGACAAGCCTCAAGCTACCAATTCAAAGATTTAATCAAGGTCTTGACTAGAAATCAAATCCCTAAGTTCAAGACAATCAGCCTAACCCACCTGAATATGGTTATGGTAATATTAATTGATAAGGTCAAAGCCCTAAATAGTTGGTCCAAGTTGTTAAAGGAAATTTATAAGGACCCTAAATGGTAGTAATAAAATATGATACACATATTGGAAAGCTTAATCAAGTATCCCACCTCATTTAGTCTTTTGAGCCTTATCACTGATGAAGAGTTTAGGCATAGAACTCTTCAATTCATGGAGAAAGTAAGAAACAAAGGTCAAGCGAAGATATAGGTTGAGGAGAAGATAGGAGATGCTAGGGACATCAAACATGATTTGAAGAGAGATAAGAAAGATCTTAGTAACCTAGGAAATCAGGAAAAGAGTTGCTCATGAGACTCATTGTTGACTTCCAGTTGATCAACAAGTAACATCATAGAATGAAGATTCTACAAGGAAGGTGAAAGACTTCATCAACAAAAGGTCTCCAAGTTATGTAAGATAAGAATTTTATTTTTGAAATTAATCTTGTATACTTTTTTTAAATGGAATATTCTTTTTTTAAAGGCATGTATAACTTGTGAAGTACATTGCCTATAGGTCAGCATATTAGAAAAGGTCATTTGTTCTAGAATGTAACAAAAAGGATAGTTGTCCCAAACACATGTAAATATTTAATTTGATGTCACTGACTATCATACCTTATGAAGGATATATATAAAGAGGTATTGTTAATTGGGTAAAGGGAGAGAGTTTTTATAGCCAAAAAACTACTTGTAACTTTTGATAAAGTTAATATAAGCAAGGAAATCTACAAAGTTTGCCCATATTTGATTGTGTGAATTGGTATCTCTCTCATTTGTTTGATCTTATCTTTAGATTTGAATGGTTCTTATGAATTATGAATGTGCATATTTTAATGCAAAATTAATGATTCGGGCTAATGTTATATTAGTTAAAAGTTCTTAGGTTTAATTCACTTTCTTTGTTATTCTTGAAATTGGGTTAATGTTATTTGCTTTTAGGGGTGAAATTTTTAATGTGAACTTGGTTCTTATTTTCATCTTTTCACACCTTCCTTATATGTTTTCCTGATGTGTAATAGGATTCAAGATTATGCTACTTCATGTTACACATTGGTTAAATGCATGTCTAGATGAAATTAGAACTTTGTCATAATGTTTGAATTAAAGATAAATAACACTTCTCTTTTCTATCCCACCCTTCCTGTTGTCTTTTTATTTATCAAATCATCTTAGATTAGATTCATTGTGAATATACATCTTAGTTTAGCTTTAGACTTAGTTCTAAGCATAATTCACTTTAAATAACATATGTCATCTTCAAAATAAAAGATCAACTATTAAGCCATGGTGGATCCCAACTACCAACTAATATAAATTTTTGAAACACTCAACCTGATCTACCTTTATTCCATTGAGGATAAAAGAATTATCACAACTAGAAACTAATGCAATGGATTCTTTGAATCCATAAATGATAAGTGTTTGTTAAACACTATATGTTAATCTAGTGATACACATTTAGGTATCAACAATTTGGAACTAGAAGGAGGGAAAGTTAAATATTTGAAAATTTACAACATATTTTATAATTTTGGTGAATTCTATTCAAATATTGATATGTTCATTGCATATTTGTGTAAATATCATTGATATTAATGGTTTCAGACCAGTCTTTGTGCTAATTTAGATAAGGATAGATGTTAATCAAAGTTTGATGATTAATTTTGGAAAATATATCTTAAGATCTATGAATCCAAAGCATTTTGAGGTTAGTAATAGTTTTTTAATTCAAATATTGATTGGATATTTGCAAATTTGAGTTCATTTTAGCTTGAAACATGTAAGTATCATTCATATTTACATGTTTAGATACATATAAGAGCTAATTTAGTTAAATATTGATGTCTTTTGCTATTATTTATACATATTTGTGCAAAATTTGCTTAATGTTCAAGTTTGATCATCATTCTTTATAAAGACAAGACTTACACATTATATTTCAAATAGGGTTTAAAGATCTCAAGCTAGAATTGCCAAGGATAAGGACCAAATGATGCTCAGAGATAGGAGTTACTCTCCTTTCATTATAAGTCCATAGGAGAGCTAGATGAGACAAAGCTAATCATAGACTTTGAAAGTCTCAACCAACTTCACCAATTCAATGTCCTCTTATGTTCAATCCCTATCAGGGTATATCTTAGCTAGGTGTTTCTTCAATCATTATGCTAGGTGTGGTACATGACTTTTCTCATAATCCTAAAAAGTATTTGTGTAATTTTAGTCCTAATGGAATTATAACTATTTAAGAACACATTAAAATCTTTAAAATTGATTTAAGACTGTTGAATGTTGTTCATGAAGGTGTAGCATGAAAATTATTTCCATTTACTTTCAAATATGTTTCATATGAATGGTTCCTTAACCTTCCTAAAAATTACATAAATATCTATAATGATTTTAATAATTACTTCATTGATCATTTTGAGAAAATCAATAGTCCATGTGTCCTATACCAATAATTTATCAAAGTTAAAAGAGACTCAAATGAGCCCATAAGAGTCTTTAATGCTAGATTCCATAAAATGTTCAGCAAAACTATAGATCCTTATAGGCATGATGAGGATTTAGCCTTAGAGATATATAAGAATTCCTTGGTTCCCATGATTTCTATGTTTCTCAAAATATTTTCTCAAAACATTAATACACTAGCATTAGCTTATGCTGAAGCTATGATCATTAATGACCAAATTCAACCACAAAGAAAAATGTCATACAACATTCCCAACATTAATACACATTTTAATATGTTTAATATCATTATAAATGCCAATAAAAATATGCCTACTTTAAATCAACTTCTAGTTCCAAACCAATTTCCTTTGAGTCATCCACATCCTAGCCAAAACATAGGATTCTTGAACAACTTTGCCAATGGATCTCATCCACAAGACCAGAGAGCTTTGATGCCCATATTCATTTGTAATACTCAAGTTCATAAATTTGAGGCACCTAAGGCTGAGAATGATTCTATCTTAAATATTGTTCAAAAACTAAGAACTAATTTTATTCAACTACAAAATTAAGTTGGGCATACTAGGGAAAGCTCTAACAGGAATTTCTATTTCCAAAGGTTTAATAGGCCTTCAAATAGATTAAAAAATAAAAGAAAAACCAACCAAAATAATGAGTCATATACTAATAATAATGTAGCTGACATAAATTTTAGTGATGTAGCTTTGCTTGATTATTTTACAATTCATTATACTTCAAATCATAGTGAATTAGACTATCTAGAGTTTTGTAATGATTTTGAAGCTTTTCAAGAAGAATTGGATACCTTTGAAGTTGTACCTAATAAATACAATGGTGTAGGTACCTCAAGTTATTCAAGGTCATCTAAATTTAATGATTCAACTCTCATGGTGGATACATTTGAATTCCTATTCCAAGAAGAGAATGAGCCTGAGGGTATCCCTGAAGAGATTCATGCTTTTCAATAATATCTAAATAAGACCTATCCTATGAGGAATAAGGAGTAAAAACAACCTTTTACTACCTCAAATGCACAAAATAATTTTGATACTCCTCTTGATACTACATCAAACAATAATTTAGAGCCTCTTAAATAGGGAAAATTTTAGCAACAAATATTTGTTAATTCACGAATATTCCAATTTTTTTATTTTGGTTTTGGAAATTTTTTAGGGTCAATAGATGGGACCAGATCACCAAAATTTTAGGGATATATATTATTTTGGGGGTCATCTCACCAACCCTTTATGGAAATGTCTATAAAATAGTTTAATTGACCACATATATATAATATAACCTTGATCCTAATATCAAACAACAAAACACCTCTGAAGCTAAACAATAACATCAAATGATAGTGATGAATGATAGTGCTAAATTAGGAAAATAATAAGGAAAAAAAAATGAAACCTTCAAAGATAATAATTAAATGTATCTCACCTACTAAAGGAACTAATGAAGCTAGATTTGGCAACCATATCATGGATCAATTTGATATATTCAAAATGCATATGGAGTCATACGAACTAGCTAAAAAATGTTCCATATTAAAGACTACTAACCATATTTTTAGCTAGACCAGATGATCTAAATGGATTCTAGAGCATTGAGGGCATAAACTTGGTAATAAACTAATCACACTTCCAACCCTTCTAGTTCTAGTTTGAACATAGGAACTTAGTAGAAACATCACAACCATTCCACATGACTATTTGATAGAGTTAAATACCTCTACCATTAGAAGAGCTAAATGAATCACCTCATGGTAGAACTAAAAATCTTAGCCCATAATAGGGTTGAATAGCTTTACCATCTGGTAGGGCCATATGGTTCTACCATCTAGTAGGTTTGAATATCTATATCAGTTTTCAAGGCCAAATAGTGATATTACTTGGCATGATTGAATGGATCTACCATTCAATAGGGATGAATATAAACCTAAAACCATTACATAGAAATGGCTTGATAAGATAATGACATAGAAATAATCCTAAATTTTTTTACTTTCTATAGGAAATTTACATGGATTGAACCTACTAACGCAAAAATATGATTGGGTGAAATGGAGGAAGTTTCATACCAGTTGATTCACTAATGCTATGAATCAAATTCTCCTAAACAAACCTAAAGGGGTTTGGGATATGGGCTCTTAAAATTTACCTTAGTCCTAGGGGAAGTACCTCTAAACCTAATACTGATGCATCTAATTCTTCCAATAGGACTAGATATAATATAGTAGAGGATATGAAAATGATCAAAGCCAACATTACCTTGCATGAGTTGACTCATATTATAGAAAAAAGGGATATGTTATTGGAATTTTTGTCTAAGAATCCTAATAAGCCTCAAAATTATGCACATGATAATGTTGAAATACACAAAATTAAAGTAAATGTTACCCCTTTCCTACTTATAGTCAGGATATTTTGTAAGAATTTATATAATTTCTTGGTAGATTCAGGTGCATCTACAAATATCATGCCTAAGGGTATTTGTGAAAAATTAGGTTTGACTTCCATTAAATATGATAGATTTGTAGCTCACTCGGATAAATCAAGAGTCAAATTGATTTGTGAATTATTGAATGTTCACATGTAGATTAATTTTGAACCAAGGATCCAACAATTTTTGTACATCTAGGTGGTAGACATCCCTAATGCATATGGGATGCTGTTAAGTATAGACTAGACTAGATCATTGAATGGTTATATGTCAACTGACTATACACACATGTGGTTACCTTGGAAAGGAGTTATAAACTAGATCATGATAAAAAGGGAGCCTAAAATGAATCATATGATCATCAAGTACATTGTAACCAGTGAGAGGGTCAACATGGTTAACTCAAATCTAGGTGTTTACACTCTTGAGACCACAAGGGTATGTAACTCTAAAACTTCTCATGCTATGCCTAGATTATGGAAGCTTTATTTTGATGGTGCTAGATGTAAATTAGGTTCTAGATTAGGAGTGGTATGAATTATTCCCATTTATAAATAATATAATTCTTCTTACAAACTTCAATTCCCATGTACCAATAATTTGGCTAAGTGTGAAGCACTTATTCTTGTATTACAATTTGCAATCAAACACAAGGTCAATGAACTATTAGTTTTTGGTGATTCTAAACTAGTAGTTAATTAGGTCAAGAGTAGACATATATGCAAGTTGTCATATCTTAAGAAATATAAATTAAGAGTATGAGACTTAATTAAATGTTTTGATGCTTTCAACATTGTGTCAATCCCTAGGGAATAAAATAAGGTTACCAATGAACTTGCTTCAACTACAACCAACCTTATGCCCAATAAAAGTTCCAAGTTATAAAAATTTACCATTAAATTAGTCCCATGTCCCTCAATTAATTATAATGCCAACCATTGATAAGTATTCATTGATGATCAAAAAATCATAAACTTCATGGCTAGCTTAGGAGTATTTTAGGGTCACATCATTGATGAAGCCAGTGAAAATACCCTTGATGATGACAAAGTTGAAGGCAAACTTGATGAAAAGGTCATTTAGTTGAGCAATAATAAGATCCCCAAAGGGATGATAGCCTTAGTGAGACTCTTTGATTCTAACAAACTAGTTGAGACTATCAAGATTCCTAAGGAAGATTAGAAGCACTATAATGTAATGAACCTAGGTTTTCAAGGTCAACCTTAACCGGTAAACATTAGTAAAACCTACACAAACATTTAAATAAAGAGAGATAAAGATTTGAAGACCAAGTATAAGGATGTCATAGCATGGTCCTATGATGACTTGAAGATCTTTGATCCTAAGGTTATAACCAACACAATAACTCTAAATGAAGGCTATAAAACATTTAAGTAAAAACAAAGGCCAACCAACCCTATCTTAGAACCAATGATTTACAAAGAGGTAAAGAAGTTACTAGATGATAAGATAGTGTTTCTTATTAGACACTCCACCTGGGTATCTAACCTAGTAATAGTCAAGAATAAAAATGGTAAAATCAGATTGTGCATTGATTTTAGAAATATGAATAGAAAATCTAAAAAGGATAATCATCCCCTACCTTCTCTTGAACAAGTAATCCAAATTGTTTATGGTTCTGTTATGATGTCTTTTCTTGATGGATTTTAAAGATATAATCAGGTTCTAATGAACAAGGAAGATAGGATGAAGACTACTTTTAATACTAAGTGGAACAAATTTTCCTACAAGAGAATGCCTTTTGAATTGATAAATGTAGGTGTAACCTTTCAAAAATCAATAGATCATGCCTTCCACAACCTCATAGGTAAGTGTATTATTATTTACATGGATGACCTGATTGTTTTTTGAAATAATAGGGAATATCACATCATGCACTTGCAACAACTATTATAAAGTTGTATAAGGTAAGGAATTTTTATCGAAGAGACTTTTTTGTGTAACTAAGGGAAAATTTTTGGGACATTTTATAACTAAGGAAGGGATATCTATAGACGAAGATAGATTAAATGAAATATCAAAAATATAACCCCCTAATAATAGGAAGGAACTAAAGTCATTCTATGGTAAAATCAACTTTGTGAGGAAGTTTATTTTTGGTTTTGTAGAAATAGTGAGACCTTTGAATGACATGTTAAATAAAGATGCTAAGATCACTTGGAATGAGGAGAAAAAGAAGGCCTTCAAGGAAATTAAAGAAGGAATTAGAAAATCCCTTATATTGATAGGTCCAAACTTTACTAAAGACTTCTATCTTTACTCCTTTACTTCTGACCATACAATTGCATTTGTCCTAACTCATAAGATATATGGATGTAAACATCCTATTGATTTCATGAGTACTAATTTTAAAATTGTTGAATTTAATTATTCTCTTATTGACAAATAAACATGTGATCAAGTAAAGGTAGTGAAGAAATTTAGGCATTATATCCTTATAAATAAGGTACATGCAATACTACCAGACACTGCCACTAAGCTCATGCCTAGTTAATGTGAACTTAGAGAAAGAAGAAGTAAGTGTATGTCTGTTCTCCAAAAATATGATCTAGAGATGAAGACTCAAAATTTAGTAATATGTCAAGGTTTAATTCAATTGATTGCTAATACTAATCCTAAATTTAGTGTTATGAAGGTTGATCAACAAAGCCTTCAATCCAATAATTGGTATGATCTTATTGTTCATTTGATAATCAATGGTTATTATCTTGCAAGGTTAAGTAGAAATCAAAAGAGAGATTTAAGGCTCAAAGAAGCTCATTTTCTAATCAAAGATGTAGTGTTGTACATGAATAAATTTGAAGGAATTTACATAAGGTGTGTTTCTAAGGAAGAGGTGAATGAGATATTTTACACTTTCCATGAAAAAATGGGAAGTAGACATCCATCTAAAAGTACTACAACCCAAAATATCCTTAGAGATAGTTACTACTAACCTACTATCTCTAAATATTCTCACAATCATGTGAGAGAGTGCCACTCATGTCAAGTATTCAACATTAAATAACCCAAGTCAACCATGCCACTAAATCCAATAATGATTGATAAACCCTTTGTCCAATAGGGATTAAATTTTATGGGGGTCATTAATCCCAATTTCTATGATGGAATAAGTATGTTCTAACTGCTACTGAATACTACATTTGGTGGAATAGAGTAGTGGCAACCAAACAATGTAGAACTAAAGATGTGATAATTTTTTTAGAATAAAACATATAAACAAGGTCTGGGACACATGTATCTCTAGTTTGTGATAGTGGATCTAACTTTGTATCCATTGAGATGACTAAATGGGCATATGATAACAACATTATTCTCAAATTTTCGTCAAACCATTACCCTCAAGGCAATGGGGTGTCTGAATAAAAAAATAAAAACTTGATGAAATCCATAAAGAAGTTTGTAGTTGATAAACCAAGGACATGGCACAAGATAATTAAGTATGCCCTTTGGGTAGATATAATAAGAATTAAACAAGCTCTTAAGGCATCACCATTATTGCTACTATATGGTCAAGAACCCATATTTACCATAACACTCAAGCTACCAACCTATAAGTTTATGAAAGAGTGCATGGAAGAGGACCAAAAATTTCCAATTTCAAGGTTTTTGGACATCATTATATGTAAGATACAAGAGAGAAGGATTTTGATAATTTTAACAAACACCAAACCACAATCAAGAGGTGGTTTGATAAACATTCAAATATAAAGGTGTTTAGATAAAGATAATTAGTTCTTCTTTTGGATAAGGCCTCAAAACCAAAGTGAAATCATGGGAATTTCACACCTTTGTGGATTATCCCATATCAAATTGATGAAACCCCAAGGGATAACACCTTCAAAATAAAAGACTTGCAAGGAGTAGAGTTTACATTGCCAACAAATGGGTGATACCTCAATCATTATTTCTCTATTGTCCCACTTAGAGTCTTCATGGAATGAACTATAAGAATAGTTAGAGTTAGTTTAGGTAGTCTATATTAGTTTCCTTTTTGTCCTTTGCTTGTATATAGTGTTTGTATAATTTTGTTTTCTTATTTCCTTTAATTTATATTGGTGTGATTTCTACTTGGTTTGTTTACTTTTCCTACTTTCTTCCTGACTTCCAATAAGTCTATCCCAAAAAACCCTTAGATTAAGATTCATATGATTTCTCAAAGAAACCTCATAGTTTAAGAATGTCAGTATGTTTTCTTAGAATTGGTTGATCATATATTATTAAAATATGAGATTAATGTTATAGTTCAAAGAAACTAGTAAAGAATAATAAATATGTTAATTGTTCCTTGATATTATAAACCTTGTTCTGATCTAAGTTTGGTTTTTAGAAGGAATACACATATAAGGTGAAAGATTAGATTATTAGGATACAATCATGCTTGCACTTTAAAAACATTAATTACCTAGGACAATGTTTATAGCCAAGGATGATTATCTAAAGATAAAACATTTGACCAAATCCTAAAACCTAGTTGATCTAGTTCCCAAACTTTGTTATAAAGGAAAAATACTTAAGAATATAAAAATAATAGCTTGTTGCAAAAATTAAAAATATTTCTAGGTAGAGGTGTTTCTGGTAATCTCCACTGGGGCTATGGATGCCTGGCTAGTATTAGAGCAAGGCCTTTATTAGAGATAAAGGTAACTCTATTAGGGCTATGGATGCTTGGCTGGTAGTGGATCAATGCCCACACCTTCCCTAAGCTAAATCATGATTCTCAATGAACATATAAATTTGTTGTAAGTTAATGTTAATGGCTAAAGTCATGAGTCTAGAAGTTATTCTCTAAATACTATGACAATCATTAAGTGGAATAAAATCACACACACATCATGGCTAGGTCTTGATGTTTGATCTTAATTTTTCATGTGAAATTTTTTTCTAACCATGAACTAATCTTAATAGTGGTGCATGATCAAGTGGAATAAGTAGTCTAATTATTAATCTAAATTAGAGTCTCTAAATTCTAACATATTATTGTGTTTGCCTTAGAATTAATCATTTATTGAGGTTAACATTCCCCCAATTCTAAAAAATAGGGACCCTTATTTTAAATTTTGAAAATTTATAACTTAAAATTGAAAATTCACTTGATTAGAGTATCGCTAACATGATTTCACATAGTCTTTATTTGAAGATCATTCACACTTGATTTGGTTGGCATAGTTGTTCATAATTTTCACTTAATAGTTCCTAAAGTTGTTAACATTAATTGCATGGGAAAAATTTTACAATCAAGGATGATTGCGTGAAGATAAAACACTTGACCAAATCCCTAAACCTAGATAACCTAGTTCCCAACCTTTGCTAGAAAGCCAAAATGACATGAAAAATACAAAAAATAAGAACCTTATTAAAAAATTCAATAGCTCTCCAAGCAAAGGTGATTCTAGTAGTCTCCACTAGGGCTATAGACACATATATGGTATTGGAGCAAGGCCTTGAGTGGATCTAAATTCATCTATATTATAGCTATGGATGCCTAACTGGTAGTAGAGTAATTCCCAAGTCTTTCCTGAGCTAAATCATGGTTCTTAATAAATATCCAAACATGTTGCAACTTAGTGTTAATGATTAAAGACATGAACCTAAAAGTTATTCTACACATCATGTGGAAATTAGTAAGTGGAATCAAAACACATACACAACATGGTTATGTCTTGATGTTTGATCCTAATTTTATATTTGCAAGATTTGTTCTAACCATGAAGTGATCCTAATAATGGTGTCTGATCAAATGAAATGATTAGATTAATTATTAGTCTAAACTAGATTCTTTGAATTCTAATATCAAATGAAATGATTAGATTAATTATTAGTCTTATATTATTCTCGATCCTAACTTAAACATTTTGTTTGTCCATAGCATCAATGACCCTCATTCACTCCAACAAAATTAATCTAATAGTACGAGATCAAAATGGGAAACTAAACACATAAATCAATCTCAATCAACCCCATAGATCACAATCAGATAGTACACATTTGATCAGATGGGGAATATCCAATGGTGCATAACTGAAGTTTAAAAGTTAAGCCATGATCAAAAGGTTAAAGTCCATGTAGTTCCCTAAGATTAATGTCCCACATGCACTCAAGTGATATTGATCCAATGGATCATGATGAGTATTGATAAATTTAGAGCCCTACAAATCTAACTAGTAGCACATGCATGAAGTAGAAAAAACTAGGAAGTGACAAGTGGAAAGATAAAAAAAGAGTCTCAAGGAGATGTTTAAATATTGAGAATCTTATAGATCTAATCTCAAAGATGTTCATGTGAATGTCAAATGATGAGTGCATAAACATCAAAATTAAGCTCAGCAAAGACTCCCAAAGAGGTGTTGAAAGATTGGTAGTCATGTGGATGTCAAAGATGTTCATGTGAATTCTAAATGATGGGTGTGTATACATCAATTTTAGGATAGCCATTTGGATCCAAATAATATAAATATCTATAAACCACATTGATTCATATAAGGATGATCAGATGGTACAAAATCAAAGTTAAATTTTTAAAGGTAATGGTCATATTTTTTAATAGTGATGAGTAGGATGCCATAGATGTGCCACAAAAATGCCACAATGATGCCATAGATGTGCCACAACAATGCCACAATGATGCCACACAAGTAAAACATGGTAAATATGAAGATTTTGTGGACCTGTGGGAGATAGGAGTATAAATAGGCAAGTTTAAATGTAAATTTAAAGCATGAAACTTGTGATTTAATCTCATAAATGCCATTAGAGGCACTATTAAAACATTTAAAAGTCCCTAAGCATATATAAAATCCCTAGTTCAGCCCTGTATTCATCATAATCAAGCTGAGGGGAATTGAATGGTCACCTATGTGGAGATAATTCGATCCAGAGTCTACTAGATAATTGGGGGACCTCTCAAATGAACTCAATCAACTTAAACATAAGACAATGCATGTATTGGACAAATTATTCAAGTACCCTACTACACTCAATCTAGCTATTCTAATTATAGATGACGAGATCAAATAAAATAGCTTCCCATTTTATAAAATATTTAAAACACCAAAGCATAAGTAAAATTATTGTTGATAATGATATGATCATGGATATGATTCTAACTATAAAAATAATAGTCAATAAAGTTAGAAGCATTAGGGAGGCATCAAATAGAGTGGATAAAGTTCATAATATCTTAGCATATCAAATGAAGGAGCTCTTCATAAAACCAAATTTTGACCTTGAGCTAATTGAAGAACAACATTCTAGAATGAAGAACTTGCTAGAGAGACAAATTACAATAGAGGGTTCTCAAAGTCAAATTAGGTAACTTACATATATTCTTCCTATATCTAAGCATTGCATATTTAAAAAATGGAATATTCTATTTATAAAGGCATGTGTAGATTTTAGAACACATTACCTATAGATAAATCCATTGACTAAATTCTAGTTTATTCTAAAACATTTGTAGAAAGGATAACTGTCTTAATAATTATACTTTTTTAATTGGATATGACTGACTAATATACTTCCTTCCATTCTATAAAAGGAGGATTGTTAATTGTAAAATGAGGGGGAATTCTTAGATATAAAATCCAATTGTAACTTGGATAAATGAATATAATTAAGGAATTATTCAAAATTTACCCAAATTTGTTGGTATCTTTTGTTATCATGGCTTTTCTCTCACTTGTTTGTTCTAATTTCTATATTTTAATGGTTCTTGTGAGTTCCTAGTGTGTACTTTTGAATGTAGAGTCGTTAACTTGTGCCAATTCTAGGTTAATTGAAATACTTTAGGTTCATTTCATTTTCTTAATCTTTTTGCATTTGGGTTAATGTTGTTTGTTTGTAGGGGTAAATCTTTAAAGTGAACTTGGTTTTTATTTGCATTATTTCATACCATCTTTAGATCTTTTCCTGATGTGTGATAGGATTTGAGCTTATGTTACTTCATGTCACACAATTGTTAGGTTGATGCCTGTAGGTTATTTGAACTTTTTCATAGTGTTTGGAATGAAGATCAATAACATCTCTTCTCTACCCTACCCTTCCTTTTGCTCATTTTTTAATCAGATCACTCTAGCTTAATTTTCATTATAAATATTCATATTATATTAGTTCTTAAGTTAGGTCTTATAGTATTTCTTGATCATAGTTCATATCCCTTAGCATAACATACTTCATATTCTAAATAAACTAACTATTAGGCAATAGTGGCTCCCAACCATCAAACATTATAAATATTGTGAAACAGTTCACTTGCTTTTCCTTTATTCGATCAATAGATAATAGGATTATCATAACCTAAAACTCATGCATTTAATTCTTATAATTCTAAAATGAGAAGTGTTCTTGAACACTTTGGGCACGTGTGCTACATATTCAAGAATCAACATATAAAAATAAGAATACCTTAAAAAAATCATGGTTTCAACTATAGGTCAACACATGCATGCATTTTAGTAAGTACCACCTTGTTAATTTGCATAAATGTCCAAGTCTACAGGACCAATTAGTTCTTCTATAGGGAAAAATAGTAAAACTTCATAATAATTGATTTTACCACAGCCTCTAAGAGGTGGCTAAAAGAATGTTAAATCCATAAAGTGACCATTATGCACTAAGATTTCATGGATAACTCATGACACATGTGGTGCACACTCTAAATGAATCAAGTGGCTACTTATGCAAAGGGAAAAGTGGATTTTTAGCCTAGAGACTCTACTTCTTGGCCTGTATCTATTTAAAATCATTATGGATGTAGTGCTTATCTACCCTTAACCTCATACTTTCACCAATACTCAATGCTAAAGTAGTGAATTTAGGATTACACAACATAATATAACATTATATCTTGGCAATTTCAATCAATAAAAAGTTGGTTTCAAGGGGAAAACACATATATAAGTGCTATACAACCATATTACCACATACCAAATATGTTAATAACATGAATCACATTTATTCCAAGACATGTAAGCAAAATATTCATGCTATAATTTTTAAAACGTAGATTAAAATAATATTAACATCATTACTTTTAGGAGTGGGAGAATACCTTACACAAGTAACTTTTCCATTATTCACACATTTAATAGTTAACAACATATAACCATGTATGTAAAATTATCATACAACAATGTTGATATAAAGAAGATAAGTGAAAACCCATAAGGTTATAACATACACATAGTGTGTAAAAGATACCAATTTACATGATTTAACATAATCAATGAAACATAAATTTTTTCACAACATACCAATTTTATGCACAAGGAGGAATCACATGAAAGAGATCACACATACATGATTCAGGTGTTATAACAATTATATTGAGTTACTTTAACAACACAACAATAAATACGCATAACAATGAATCACAAAGGTCTAAGACTCCCATCATGTCACTTGATGTCTAGATATCATCCAAATGATAACAAATATCCATCATATAATACACATGATCAGTCTTAGGGATCTCAAATCTTGATCACCTTCTTTCTAGGAAGGTTGTGTTCCAACAAGGCCTAAAATCTATCCTCATGAGCTCTAAAAAATTTACCAAAAATGTTCTTACATCATGGATAAATGGCTCACACTAATCAATAATAATAAGAGATCCCCAAAACTCTCTAACTTGCCCAAGCAATTCAACCACACTCACTTGTTATATCCTTTAGGCTCAAGACGTACCCTTGGACCTCCCAAGATATTATACCTCAACATCATTAGATAGCTTTCCCATGCAAGATATCAATGGCCACTAAGGCATTATCTCATGATTTTAACAACAAGCTTATATCACTTATTAGTCTAGTCGAATTAATCTAAGAAGTCAAAGGTTAAATAATAATGCTTACTTTGACACAACATCACTTTTGAGAAATGGTGGACTTATCCAAGGCATGCATGAATGCTAAAACACTACCGTGTGAATTATAATTTCCCATAATCAACAAGCTCAACTAAACTCACATTAAATATCCTCATGGATGCTAGGCATATCTATATCAGAATAGACATCCCATGATTATTGAAACATAGCCAAGTTTTCAAATATGCATCTTCATGGATGCATAACTTATATAAAATCAAATAAACATCCCCATGGACATAACACATCCATGGTCAACATGAAAACCTCATGAAAATCAACCTATCCATGATTAAAACAACATCATAGATGAAAAATGGGAAATAAACATCCCCATATACTTATTTATTTTTATCCCTTTAGAGTTATGAAGCCACATGATTCTCTATCTAACTCAAAAATATATTAATTACATAAACAATATCAAAATCTTAATAGAACTCAATATCCTTCCTCAAAGCAGAGGTCCCAAGCCTCACTGATCTACCCAAGTAAATCTGACACCCTCACCCTACGTGGCTCCCTAGGTTTGAGCACAACCCTTTGTCTTCCCCAGGTCAAAATGTTCTAAGCATATACTGATGACTCACCCATACAAGTCAAAAATAGATACTAAACATCATTTTCTCAATTCTAAGGCAAAGAGATGATCACTAGTCTTCCATTGACTTGCCCATACAAGTCAATAATTGACTAGTGATGTTTTACCCAATGTAATCAATGAGGGAAGGGTTGACCCAACCAAAGCTATGGGTAATCATAACAAGAACACTTAGAGAAATTTATCAATTTTTTCATACACACACATATACACATTCCATAAAATAGGAACTTCTAGCACTTCAGGCTTGAATAAATAAAACACTAATTAAAGTACTATTTAATTCATGTAAGAGGTTAAGTGAATTAATAAGGGTCACTACAAGATATTATAAAGCATATAATACAAGATATTATAAAGCATATAATACATATAATAGTTTAATATGCACACGAACATACAAGGTTTCAATTCATTCTTAGAAAGATAATAAAGACATATAGGGGGAATTCAACCATCATAAGGCATATGCATACATGCTAACATAATAGACTTCCATAAGGATATTCATATCTACCCTAGGTGTAATTAAATCCACCCAAAGTATATTATAAAAAAGCAATCCCTTGAAAGCTATACACAACCACACAAAAGCTCAATCAAATTTTCAAGAATAAGCTAAAAATCAGCTCAACTTGCCAAAAACTCATCCAAAATTATCAAATCATAGTCTCTGATACCAAATAAAACAACCCCAATTTTTTTTTGAAATTATATTTCAGATTTCATGATGAAACATCAAAATGTTTTACTGTATATATTAATTCAGTGCAATGTATCTCAACAAAATCTACAGGAATAACTAGCAACCCATAACTAGCATCCCAACCATCCTAAATAGATAATACTATAGACAATTAGAATGTATTTATGCACATCCAAGAACATCTAGTTAGCCAAATAATTTATATGTAAATAAGATATGCTATAAGTGTAATACTTAAGCATGTAGTTCCAAATGACTGAACACAAAGGTCCATCTCACTAACTTGCTTAGGGAAGTCTTATCACATCATGGAATTAGCAAGTAGAGATCTCATAATCCATTGATAAAGCTAACATGACAAAATATTAAGGATCTAAAACCTTTTGGAGGAAACACCCAAGTGAGGAATACTCATCCAACCACTGTTTATCACCATATTATGATCCAAGGTCCTTTAGGAAACATTATTCCTTTGTATACTTAATTGATGAAGGTCATACACAAAGGATATAACTCCATACAAAATAATTTTTCTATTAAATTAGATGAGTTACAATATACCAAACACAAGGTGGATGCCATCACACATATGAGTATCCTATTGAACAAGCCTATAATTGGCATTGGGAAATCAATTACTCCACATGACACATGCATACCATCTCATAAGCCAACCATAGGGGTATACACCTAAATGTTGCTTTCTTAACCTTTAGTTATCATATCTTATTATTGCAAAAACATAGGCATTCACACCATCCAATTAGCATGCATATTCCCATGTTAGAGTTCATTACTTTAAGTCTCAAGCATTAGCTTATGTGTTCATTAAGGAAGATTATAAATTATTAACTCATTATCAAGGTATATTATTTAATCATATAATTAGGTGTAATAATTAAGGTTTCCACAACTCATTAAATCCTTATTCTAATTTTGGGATCACTTATTACTTTAATGAACACATATAAGATATACCAATAATTCAATGACAAGGATAAGCTTAAATTTTACCATGCACATAACTAGTATAACCAATGACTATCTATTCTCATATAAGCATTAATGACAATATAACCAACTTCCATTAATCAATAGTTATATTATAATCATCTGAATTACTAGACTTTCAGGAAACATGTCATATATCTAAATCACTATAACACTATTAATGGTATAATCCATAATCCATAATGTGGGTACACATATGAAGATCATTAATCTAGCTTATTTCATTGCCTAAGCAATGCGATTAAAGTCACTTAAAATGAAATCATGACCAATAAACATTCATTGCTATAATATAGTACCAAGAACATATTGATTGAATCACCAAGAGGCTATTTGCATAAACTATTTGCAACATATTATTTTCATCCAAAATTATAAAAATGTTAAAACCATGTGTTTATAAAAAAAATGCTACAATTAAGGGATGTCTTATATCATTTGACAAACTAATTGCATATGTCAAGTGCAACTACTTGTTTAACTAAGGTTATAAACCATGCAACCATAAACTCATAAAATGTCATAATAAAAATAACATCAAGGAATATGCCTTTAATCATACATCAATTTGTATACTTATCTATGACTACTAATTTAATCCCAAGTCTAACCCATTATTAACATTTTCTAAAATAAATACATAACGGTTGAGATCAACAATCTATCGTAAATAACTGATGGCATGTGGACAATATTTGAAACTAGTTTTTTCTCACCTTGTTGGCCCCCCTGAGTGCGACTAGTGGGATCACGGATCCAATGGAGGTCACTACGGGTGGTAGTACCTCTGGGGATATGTCTAAGAATTTGGTAGTGGATAGTCCATCCAATGGATGGAAGAAGGCACTTATAGGTGAAAAAATGTGTCCCTCGAAAGGCATGTCGAGCCTCCCTGTTATCTCAGAGGGCACGACACTGATTATCCCAGACAATTTGGTGGAGGAAATCATGGCATCCATGGACCTTACACTGGTAGGTAAGTTTTTTTATTTTCATCCTAATATCAAAATGGTTAGCAAATGGGTTCTGTCTAGGTGGAAATTTAAAGGTAGTGTTTTGATCACTACCATGGTAAGAGGTTTATTCCTTTTTAGATTTATGAATAGGGAGGACATGATCATTACCCTTGTTGGAGGACCCTGGTTGTATGGACCAGATTCTCTTGCCTTATGCTCATGGAAACCAAGATTTGATCCTAACTCAGACCTCAATAAGACTGCTCCTACTTGGGTAAGATTGCCAGGATTCCCTTTGGAATTTTGGGATGAAAAAAATTTCACAGCTATTGGCAATTCTATTGGCCAATATGTCACTTCAAATCATATAACTAGAACAAAGTCTAGATGTGTGTATGCTAGACTTTGTGTGAATGTTGAAATAAATAAGACTCTCCCTACAACCATAAAGCTAAACTCTAAATATGGGACCTAGACTCAGCCAATTACTTATGAAAATGCTATCACTTTCTGCCAAATATGTAAGAGGAAGGTACAATTAATGACACAATGCACAACAAAGTAAAGGGGGAGGAAAGATAATTCCTAAAATGAATGGGAGGAGCAAGTGAACAACAAGTAGGAAATGGAGAGTAATGTGGAAAATCCCAACAATACAGAAAAAGGAGAGGAGGAGAAGGGAAAGGAGGATATCCCTAGTAGTGAAGGAAAAGTTGTCCCAAAGGAAAATATCGTATTAGATGATAGTCAAAAGGCTACAAAAAAAGGAGAGGAGGAGAAGGGAAAGGAGGATATCACTAGTAGTGAGGGAAAAGTTGTCCCAAAGGAAAATATAGTATTTGATGATAGTCAGAAGGCCATATTTAACACAATCAACACTTTAAAAAAATAGAATAATATGTCTAAGGAAGGGGCAGGAGGTAAAATTTTGCTATAGGAAGTTAATAAAGATGACAAAGCTCCAAGGGTTGGATAGGAAGAAGTAACACCTAAAAATCACACTAAAGGAGTAGTAGAACCACAGTTAAATATAGACATTTTCCATGCTCTGGAAGTCAGAGACCAAGTAGGAAACTACTTAGCAATAGGGGTAGCAGGACAAAGTGGCAGTAATGAATAGGAGGAATGGGTTACCCCAAAGAAAAAGATCAAAAAAGTTAAAAAATTTGCAGATGTTGGCACTGAGCCCAAACAAGGGAGGCCAACCCTAAGAGAAACAAGACAGAGAGATTGCTAGGGAGATTGCTAGTGGAAAACAGAAAACACTGGAGACCCAACCCCCCAAACTCTCTAAATAAAAATATTATCTTAGAATCTAAGGGGATTTAATAGTCCCTCAAAGTATTTTGAGGTTAAAAACTACATTTTAGATAACAAATTAGATATTTGATTACTCTAAGAAGTCAAGATGAATGAGGAGAATTTTATGAAAATTATTGACTATATATGGCCTAAGGTGGATTTTTGTATTAGTCTTACTAAAGGGGCTTCAGGGGGGATTGTCACTATGTGGAATAGTGATAAAATCCAAGGATATCTTATGGCCCATAATAAGCACTTCTTGATTATCAATTTTTCCATGAATTCCTTGAACTGGATGTTGATCAATGTCTATGGACCGAATAACAGAGCTTTGAGATAGAAATTATGGATAGGCTTGAGCAGCTTCAGAAATAATCCTTAGAACACTAAATGGATGTTATCTAAAGATTTCAACACTCCTCTATACCCTTCTAAAAATTAGGGTGGAATTATTGATTACTTAGATAACATGTTCAACTTTGCTGAATTAATCAATGATTGGGGATTATTGGACATAGAGCTGCAAAACCAAAATTTTACCTGGACCAATAGAAGAAGAGATGATCAAATGATTCAGGTTAAAATAGATAGATTTATGATATCAAGAAATTGGAATGATTATCATAATATGCAGGCACATGCTTTCCCTAGAACCATGTCTGACCACTACCTGATTTTCCTTAGTTGGAGGGAACAGGGACATTTCATACCTGGCCCATTCCATTTTGAAGCTATGTGGATCAAACACAAAGGCTTTAGAAAAATGGTGGCCCAATGGTGTAATATTCCCATTTAAGGTACTCCCATGTTTAGAATAGTCAAGAAACTCCAACACATTAAACAAGAAGTTTATGGTTGGAATAGATACAGCTTTGGGCAGGTCTTTCATCACAAGAAAAATATAGTGAGAAAACTCAAGGCTATATAGAAAATGATAGATCAAGGGGATGACTTTGAGGGCACCTTAGAAGAAGAAAATATCATGTCTTCAAAATGGAAGAATCTTATGGAAAGAGAAGAGGTTTTCTGGAAACAAAAATCCCATGTTCAGTGGCTTAAAGAGGGGGATAGGAACACTGCTTTTTTTCATCTCTCAGCTATGAAACATAGGAAAGCCAACTCAATAACTAAGCTGGTCCTAGATAATGGTGACATTATTACTAAGGATAATGAAATAGGGGAGCAAGCCAGGGATTTCTTTTAGAGCCTGCTTACGAAAGATAACAATAATGATAGAATTGATAGACCTATGAATCAATTCATTGATAACATCGCCTATTTGATAAGAGAAGAAGATAATCTAGAAATGTTAAAGCCTATATCTGAGGAAGAAGTCCATGCTATTTTATTCTCCATGGGTGATTTTAAAGCCCCAGGTCTTGATGGCTTTCCTCTTATAATCTTTCAAGAAGATTGGGAGATTGTAGGAGTGGACCTCACGGTTGCCATTCATGATTTTTTTAGATCAAGAAAACTTTTGAAACAAGTTAATAATACCTTCATAGTACTTGTTCCTAAAAAATCTCAACCTTCACACCTCACCAATTTTAGACCCATTAGTCTATGCAACACTGTGTATAAGATATGTACTAAAATGTTGGTCATGAAGATTCAACCCTTGCTTGACAAAATTATTTCTCCTACTCAAAAAGGTTTCTTGTCCTTGAGAGGAATTCATCAGGGAGACCCTCTCTCCCCATACCTATTCATCATTATGGCTAAGGCACTGGGAAGATACATACAAGTAGATATAGCCTCAAAAAAGCTAGTAGGCATCAAACCTGCCTCTTCCCTTCATCCTATGGTTATACAATAGTTTGTGGATGATACCATCTTATTTGGCATTTCATTGGTGATTGAAGCTAGAAGATGGAATAATATATTAAATGATTATGCTAGAGAATTGGGACAAAGGATAAATTTCCAAAAAAGTAATGTGTATTTCCTCAACACTCATAATGAACTTAGACATATAATCATTGATATATTAGAATGTGCTGAAGCTGGCCTACCAACTACCTACTTGGGTATTCCTCTCTTGATCAAAGAGGTATCTCCAAGTTTTTGGAATGGAATTATGGAAAGAATGTAGAGGAAACTTCTTGGGTGGAAGGGGAAACTACTCAGTAGTGCTGGTAAGCTGCAACTTCTTCGAGCTTCACTGTAAGGTATTCCTACTTACTTCATGTCTCTTTTTAAAATTCCTACGTATTTTGCTAAAAAGATGGAACAGATCCAAAGGAAATTTTTATGGATGGGAGTGGAAGACAAATAGAGAATGTCCTTAGTCAGATGGGAAAAAGTGTGCCTTCCAAAATCTCATGGTAGACTTAATATTAAATCCATCAGGAACATGAACAAAGCCCTTCTCTCAAAAGTTAGTTAGAACCTGATCCATAACAACAGTGAGTGGGGGGAAATAATGTATGCCAAATACATGCATAGCATTGATGACTCCAAATTTCTTTAAAAGGTGAGATTACCCCAGGGATCTGTGATATGGAATAACATGCCTTCTCAAATGGGGAATTAGGTGGAAACTTGGAAATGGCCAGTAGATAAAATTATGGGAGGATACCTAGTTAAAGGACAAGACTCTCATCTCTCAAGGAAACTATGGAGAAATTAATGACTTGACTACCCAATTCTTTGGAGATAGGGTTAGTGATTATATGGAAAATAACAATGGGATAAGGAGCTGGAAAAACATTTTGGATTGCTGTGTGCACAGGCCTGAGCTTCTCCCAAGAGTCTAGGAGATCTAGTAGTATGTTTAGGAGATCAGAATCCCTCTCTTCCCTTAGGAGGATGAACAATACTAGTGGCCAAATAAGAATGGATCATTCTTTGTCAAATTTTCTTACCGTCTACTTACTCCTGAAGCTCAAAATAAAGAGGTATGGAATCATAAACTTATTCCAAAGATCAACTTGTTTTGGTGGGTTGCTACCCATAACAAAATGCTTACTCAGGACAACCTTCAAAAGAGAGGGTTTACTTTGGTTAGCAGATGTTTTTTGTGTGGTTCAAAAGAGGAATCAGTTTCACACCTCTTTATCCACTGTGAGTTTGCATGGGATTTATGGGGCACAATACTTAACAGCTTTGGTATTGAATGGGTTTGCAATTCTGACCTTAAAGAAGTAATTCTCAATTGGAACTCAACCTTCACACATCCCTGGATTAAGGAATTATGGAATCAAGCTCTGCCATGTTTGAGTTGGACTTTATGGAAAGAGTGCAATCACCAAATTTTTAGGGACACTGCTAGAAATGCTTCTCAGGTGTTTAGCTCCTTTGCTAGGACCATTTTGGAAAGTGTTACAATAGCTCATATTAGTGTTGTGGAGAAACCCCTATCTCAAATTGAAAGCCAAATTACAGCCAAATAGAAGGTTTTAAACCTTATCCTTGGGCATGATAATTCCAAAATTCTACAGAGACTTTAAACTAAATGGATCCCACCTAAACCTAATTGGATGAAACTCAACTTTGATGGCGCATCCAAGTTGAATGGTAAATCTAGTGGAGGAAGAATTATAAGGAATGAAAAAGGATGGATGTCTGTTGTCTATGCTAGTGGAATTGCCTGCCAGAGCAATAACTACGTTGAAGCTATGGCTTTACTATGGGGATTAAAGTTAGCTATATCCCTAGGAATAAGGAATTTGAATAATCAAGGAGATTATAATATGGTCATATATGCCATTAATAAAGCATCTAACATTGGAATGTAGCTAAAAGACATCATTACTAATATCCAATTTCTTTTACAAAAGTTTTTTAAAGTTGAGATTTCCCATACCTATAGAGAAGGCAATAGGGTCATTGATGCTTGTGCCAACCTTGGTCAACAATTCTCAGGATGGAGGGTGTGGTGACAAGGTGCTCATATTCCCCTAAACATTAGGGAGATCATTCAGAAGGAGATGATGGATCAGGAATGATGCACATTGATGACAAGGATAGCTTTCAAAGGTGGTCCACGTGGAAAAGGCCATCATGGATCTGAAAAAATGATAACCTTAGTACCTCCTTGATTATCATTATTAATTATTTATATCATGAGGTGGAGGTGTGTGGGTCACATCATGAAAACCAAGGGAAAATTATTTTTAAGCATGGGAGTAGACAATGTCACCGCTGTAGGGCATTTCATAAAATGAGCCTTCACATCTACATTCAACACAAATGGAAGCAAGGGCTAGCTACTTGTTCGAAGCTGAAGGTAGAAATTAGGAATTTCACTAGCTGGGTCTGTAATTACTGAATGGGGGGAGACCATATTCAAACTAAACCTGTCTCTTGCTATGAATTTAAAGACAATTCGCTTGTCTAAAATTATTGTAAAGAAGGAGGTATCAACCTATATTTGGAAAGGCTAAATGGTTATGAAAAAAATTTGTTCGAGCAGTTCGTGAGATCCTGGTTGAATAGGCGGGTCACTATGGGAGGTATTATCTTTGAAATCTCTAAAAAGGTGATTTCTATGGCCACGAAAATGACCATGTAGGGTATAAATCTCTAAAGGAAAACCAAAATCATGGATATGGCTAGCCACAAACTATTTCTAGGTGAAGGGAACTCATCCCATATCAAGGAGGGTTCAAGCGTGCCAAAATTTTGGAGCCATGGGATGGAGTGTGCTTCATTCTCATGAAGTACTTCACTCTAGAGGGGTGTTATGCCAGGTTTTATGACTACCACTTTCCTTTGTTTAATCATTTTATATGCAATGCTATTATCAGCTTTCCTTTTTACCTGCTTTCCTCCTTGGAACACTCTATCCTGAGGGTGAGAGCCAAAATGGCCAAGAAGCTAGATATAAAACCTATTCCCCTACACTAGGGGCTTATTTTCTATCTCTACAATTTTCACCACGCCCTTGAGCCAAACAAGAATATCAGAGGTGTTAGTGAAGACATTCCCTCCAACTCGGTGTCTAGTGATGCAATTGATGAATCCTAGGTTTCCCCTACTCCTACCAAAACCAATGATGTCCCTTTCTCCACCCCTGTTAAGACCCCTATTAATACCCCTAGCTCCTTTGTGAACAAAAAGGGAAAGAAGAGGAAGGTTGATGGAGAAGAAGAAAATTTTGAAGATACTATGGAAGGGACCCATAGGAATCCAGGCAGGGCCACGGGGGGCCAAGGTGGCAAACCTCACAAGCCTTCCAAAATTAGTAAGGAAGGTTTCCCTTCTGGAGTGCACAGGTCGGGGTAGATCGCTGGCAAACCAGCCCTGAAGGCTAGATTGATTGATTATTCAAAAAGTTCTTTGGATGAAGCAACCTAGGAAGAAGAGTCTGAAGAGCTAGAAATCTAGGAAATTTCAGAGGACACTGGAGGGAAATAGGCTTCTTAGGATTTTGAGGTCACTGAAGAGCAGGGTGATGACACTATGTGAACTACTAACAATAAGGGGAAGATGCATGTCGAGGAAGCTAGTGAGGACATGGAGAATGAGACTGATTGGAAAACCAAAATTGGGGCCTTGAAGGACCAAATTCAAAAGCTAGAGAAGGTCTTTGCCAAAGGCCTCTGAAATACAATTCTGTTGAATATGTCTATGATGGAAGTGGTGGGTAATTTTGGGAATGCTGACAATGCAGAGAATGAGAAACTTAATGATCTTGTTAATTCAATAGTTATGCAGTTAAGACCTTTCTGACTTTAGTCTTTTTGTTGCTTATGTTTTGTTTTTTACTGTTGTTCTTAGCTGTGCCATTGTTTCTCTGTTGGCATCTTTTGTTTTCTTGCCTTCTTGTCTTTTTTGACTATATAGGGTTTGGCCCCTAGTTTTCCACCTTAATCAAAAACATGTTCTAAAATAACAATATATCTCAGTATGGTTAGCTATCATCTTACTACTGATATAACCAAGAGATAAGTCTATAGGTTAATTAGGCATTCCATGCCCTAAAAATGTCATCATATAATATTTATCATGAAATTTAAATACATATGCACAACTCCATTAATGAAATGTAAAACCTCTATCTATTTTAGCATACCATAAAATAACACTAGTTTAATTTTATCAAGATTTAATTCTACAAACAAAGTAGATATTACTTATCCTATATTAATTTATATAATACTCATTCATATACTAGATCAACAAGTATATTACTATGTTAACCCATGTGCATACGGAAAAATAAAAGAATTAAGTATAACATGCTACATTCAAAAGTACCACTATGATTGAAAAATAAGAAAGGGAATCTAATTCATGTACATACCAAGGGAAATAATTATAGTTAGCTAACTAAATAAGATCTATGTAACCATATTCAAAATACCATAATAAAATCATCATATACACTTGTAATTTTTCATCATAATAATATTATAAAGATGCAAAAGATAATAAAATGAACTACAACATAAAATGGCTAATCAATCATAATCCATCACTCTAGCATCATATGTCCATAGGTACAAATGAAAGACAAGCTACCATATAAATCTAGGTGTATCAACAAACAAGGATGAACACTGTAAGGAGGACACCCCTCAAAACCAATGCTATGAGCCCAACCATCGATGGCCCTTACCACCCTAACCATTAATTTGGTGGATGGTTTTGGCAACTAGGTACTCGAGTGAGGTAAGAGATATACACGCAATACTGAGCCACTAGTACATACTTATAAAAACTATCAACAATGACAAAAATGTAATGTAAAAAATATTAAACCATAACATTTGGCCAAACTAGTTGTCCTAATCAATACCCAAGGCATACATTGGGTCTTTATACAGGATTATTTATAATGTAAATCAGGGTCTATTTTATCCAATCCATATGTCGATAGGTGTATTCAAGGTCCAATGCTCACCTAAGGGGCTTATCTCAGCATAAAATAATTAAACTCTAGGGAACCAATCCCTGATAACCACATAACTCTAATGCATAAAAAAGAGTAAGCATAACATTCATTAACAAAATTCAGCTTAGTTTGGATTTAACATATCTAGGTACAAACAAAATTAATTCCTTCAAGTGATTCAACAAATCCATAAATCGAATCATGTCATTTTAAACAACTACATCAACACAAGACTCCGCTACTAGGTTTAAGGTCATGGCCAATCAAAAAGTAATAGATGGAATTAAATGAATTCAAGGAACCAATTATAACCAGTAATTTTTTCCTCTAATTATTTAATTTTTTAACTTCTAGTAACTTCCAAGATTTTCATAAGGAAATAGGAAATATAAAATGTAGCATAAATAAATTACCTAGGGAGCTAAATCAATTATTCATTAAATAGATTAATTTATTAATGGGTTCCTCATGAGGTCTTACGACCTCATCATGAACCTTAAATTGATAAATTGAAGATAAGTGGGAAAATTGGATATGATTGTTGTAAAGTATAATCAAATGTTTGCATATAACCCATTACCCATAGCATAACTACTTCCAAATGTTCTTTTATTGCTATGGGATTATAGAAAAAAAATTCAGGGCTTCTTCCCCTAAATCCTTCCCAGATATTTACCGAAAAAAGAATATGCCATATAAAAAAGGAATCTAAGGTAAAAGAATGTCGCTGATCAGATGGTAATTATTCAGCTCCAAATATAATTAAAACCCCCAATGCCTCATACAAAATATCAAAAAGGTATGGTGACTTAATTAGAAGGCATAAAACAAATTATTTAACCCAAATAAGGGTGTAACAAGTTAATTAATATACTTTACACTATAAATAAGAAGACAATGTTTTCGAGATCATTTCAAACAACTCTCAAAATAACTATACATAAATCTTATACCAACAAACAAGGTAAGGAGATCAAATTACTCATGTTTCAAAATTTACAGACTTAAAGAAAATTAAAAAAATTATATATCATATTTTTTAATTAAATAAAGAGGAAGTCTCATTTTTAAATAGTTTAATTCAATAGAATAAAATCTAGCCCAAGGAAGTAACATAAAATTAGAAATATGCAAGCAAGAATTAATAGATTGAAGGGAAAAATATAGTCCAGGCCATGGGATTTGATAATGGACTCTCTTACTAACATGTCCTCCCTCTAGAACATATCCCTCTCTCTTTCTTCTTACATACATCACCCATTTTCTTCCCTCTCTCTACTACCACTAGATTCCCCTATTCTCCTCTTCCCTTTCCTTACCCTTTTCTCTGCCCCCTACACATTTTTTTCCTCTCTACCCTCATGCCACTCTCTTCATCCTATGACCTCCCTACATAATAGAAAAGCCATATAATGATACAAATAACAAAAATACCATGCTAAATAGGAAAAGAAAAAATAAAATCAATAGCTTCCATCATCCACCCTTGCTTGCCCTGCCACATGTCATACACCCCAACCATTTCTTGGCATCTGACCCCTCTCTGTCCCTTCTCTAAAATTAAAACTCCTCCCCTAAAAAAGCTACCCCCAATCCTTGGTCAATGTCATCCCCAATGGCTTGAAATGTAATTCCCAAGAAAATAATAAAATATTAAATATTAAACCCATTCCTCCCTATTCACTTCTCTCACATGCTAATAGGGAAATAATGGTAAAATACGAATAGTTAATAAAAATCATTAAATAATTAATGACTAGATAATTAAATAATTAATTAAAAAAATTATAAAATAATATCAGTTAACAAAATATTTAATTAAAATATTAATAATAATGAAATAATAAATAACAATGCACTACAATCAAGAATAACAACTATTCAACATCTGATTATTAATAAAAATAAACAATAAAATTTATAAAATAAAATAACAATAAAATCCATTTTAAAAATAATAATAAAATCATTAAATAAATATTAATTAGTAAGAATTAATAAATAATATAGTAAACACAATATGTAAAGTAATTAAAATAATAATAATAATAATAATAATAATAATAATAATAATAATAATAACAACAACAATAATAATAATAATAATAATAATAATAATAATAATAATAATAATAATAATAATAATAATAATAATAATAATAATAATAATAAAGTCAAATCAAATATGAGCGCTCTTTCAGAATTTGAATTAGCTAGTTTGTATGCAGGCAAGAAACTGATTAGGGAGAATCTGACAGGAGGTACAGACCCTAGAGGAACTGTAGAGGGTGTTAAGAAGAATGTTGGGTCAAATTCTTTGGATGATGTGGACAATGGAAAGTCATTGTGTGTTTATGATCCTTTTTGTGGGGTCCGTGGTCCCCCATTATATCATGTGGTGGGGAAGGATCTCGAGAAGGAGAAAGATAATGATGAGTCTAATAAGGAAAATTAATCAAAAGGAATGCAGGTAGGGATCTTAGAATGAAGGACTTGGTCATCTTTGTTTGGCAAGAAACCTATTGGAAAATCTCTTTTCCCACCGGTGACTGCTAAGTCTTGTTGGGAGAAAGGTGAGTTTCAATTTTTTATCCCAGATCCTTTAGTTGATTTTTCTGTGTCTTCCATGGAATTCACCCTAGTGGGAAAATTTTTAGGAGCAATACCAGATCTATAATATCTTAGAAAAATGGTTAAAAGGAAATGGATTATTAGAGGAGAGGTAGATATTGCACCAATGTTGAATGGTTTCTTCTCATTTATCTTCAAATGTAAGGAAGGTATGAATATGGTTCTTAGTGGAGGACCATGGTTTTTTGGTAAATGCTCTCTCACTATTAAAAAATGGGAGCCAAACATGGATCTATCAGATTCTTTTTTCTTAACGACTCCCATTTGGGCTACACTTCCTGGTCTCCCTTTAGAATTTTGGCATGAGGACATATTTAAAGGAATTGCCAGTTCTTTTGGTGAACTTGTGGCATTGGATAATGCTACGGCTTCTAGAACCAAACTTCAAAGTGCTAGACTTTATGTTAAAGTGGAAGATCTGAATCATCTCCCAGAAAAGGTGGAATTAATATCCAAGCTTGCTAAAAAAACTCAAGATTTTTTTTTTGAAGATTTGCCCAACTCATGCTATGCTTGTAAGAAGTAGGGGCATCTGGTTAAAAATTGTCCTTCCAAAGGTAAAAATCATCCTAGAAGTGTTTTGGATGGGAAAAAAACCAAGGTCCAGTAAAAGAAAATATGGAAACTCAAAGAAGATCATCACCAAGAACAAAAGAATAATGAAGATTCAAAAGTTCTACATGCTAAAGTGGATAAAGAGCCATCTTTTGAAGATTCTAATGCTTTATATGCTAAGGAGGATAAAGAGCTTTCTTTTGAGAAAGTAAACTCTCAAAAAGAAGGACATGGCATGCAAATAGAGATCATAAAATCTAAACAAAGAATAGAGGATCTGACAGATCTATCAAAAAAAATTGTTGTCTATCAAAGCATAGAAGACTGATGTAGAGATGTAGATGACAAAATTGTGTTAGAGGAAGGTGAATTCTTGCCTGAAGATGGAAATAAATCAGAGGGAGAGCTTCTTTCTTCTCAGACTAGGGAGATCCAGGTGTTATCTAAGGATGATAATGACTCTCCTTTGGATGATATCCCTCCTATAGAAGTTGTGAAAGATAATGGAGAAAAATCAAAGCATAAACTAAAACAAAGAAAAAGAGTTGAAAAAAAGATCAACACTAAGGGGGTGGAAACTAGAAGCAGCAAAATAGATCAGCAAACTAAGGTGAAATCTCTTGCTTTAACTCCAAATAAATCTAGAAAAGGAACTGAACAACATTCTAAGGTGAAACCAGATATTGGTTCTCCAGACAAAATTGGAAGAAGATCCACTAAGAAAACTAGAGAGTTAGAAAGTATGCAGAATATTGTTGATGGTAGGCAGGCAACTATTCTAGATTTTACCCCTAAAAAATAGATATGAAAATCATAAGTTGGAATATTAGGGGGCTGAATAGTATTCATAAAATGGATATTTTTAGGAATTTTTTTAGAGAACAAAAGCCTATTTTTCTCTTGCTCCAAGAAACTAAGATGAATAAAGAGAAAGCAGAACAGATTAAAGATTTTAAAAATTATTCTATAAATGCCAGTAGTTCAGAAGGTGCATCAAGGGGAACTCTGATGTTATGGAAGAATAATTACTATTCTGAAACTATTATGATTGCTATTAAATATCTCATGATAGCCAAAATTAATAGTATTGATTAGAAGGAGGGTTGGTATATTGTAAATATTTATGCTCCTAACATTAAGAACCTAAGGAAAAAGGTTTGGGAGTCAGTTTCTAATTTTAAAAGTAAGGATTATTTTGGACAATGGATTATAATGGGAGACTTCAATTTGCCTCTATATGATCTTGAGAAAATGGGAGGTAATGCTACCCAGATGGAAGGGAGATTGGATTTATTGGAGTTTATAAATAAAGAGGGTTTAATGGATATGGAACTCCATGGTATTCAATTTACTTGGAGTAATAAGAGAGTTGGTAATGAATGTATTCTGGCTAGGCTTCATTGTCCTCTTATTTCTCTTGATTGGACAAAAGAATTCATCTGCAAGTTAGAGGCCTGCCAGAAAATTAGATCGGATCATTTTCCTCTCATTTTCACTGTTGATAAAATTAATCTCAAGAAGAATTTTCCTTTTAGATTTGAGAAGATGTGGATGCAACACCCATAATTTGAAAGTAAATTAGAAGAATGGTGGAATATTTATATTGAAGGCACGGCCCTCTTTAGAGTTGCTTCTAAACTCAAAAATGTTAAAAGGGAAGTTAAAAAATGGAATAGGAATAGCTTTGGAAATATCTTTGAGAATAAAATTGCTATTAAGGAGGATATTCTAAAAATACAGGAAAAAATTCAGAAGGAAGGATATACTCTTGACCTCCTCATTGAATAAAATGAAAAGTTGGCTCAATATCATGACATCATCACTAAAGAAGAAATCTACTGGAGATAAAGATCAAGGTTGTTATGGTTAAGTGAAGGAGATAAAAACACACAATTTTTCCATCTATCCATTCTAAAACATAGATCTAAAATTCATATATCACACATAAAAAAGGGAGACTTGAAGATTATAGAGGAGAAGGACATCGAGGAAATGGAGACTTTTTTCTTTTCCTTAATGAAGGCTGATCCTAACATCAATTTGGATAGTCAGGCTAAAATCCTTAGAGTGATTCCTTCTCTGGTTTTGAAGGAAAATAATAAATTGTTAAGCTCAATTCCTAAGGATGATGAAATTTTCAAAGCTATTTGTTCTTTGGGAGGAGATAAAGCTCCTGGTCCTAATGGATTCCCCATGTTTTTCTTCCAAAAACTATGTAAATTTGTTGGTAAAGATGTAAGTGATGCTGTGAAGGAATTCTATGGAGCTAAATAGATGCTTAAGGAAGTAAATTCTACCTTTTTATGCTTGATTCCTAAGAAAATTGGTGCTGATTCTCTTGATCAGTTTCGACCAATCAGCCTTTATAATTCTTTCTATAAAATTATTTCCAAAGTTATTACTTCTAGACTTATTCAAGTGATTCCTTTGATTATTGCTAATCAACAAAATGAATTCATCCCAGGGAGACAAATTCTCAACTCTATCATCACTGCTCATGAGAATATTCACTCCTTGTCTTGTTCTAACAATTAGGGGTTCATTATGAAAGTTGACATTGCTAAAGCCTATGACAGAGTTGATTGGTCTTTCCTTTCAAATAGTCTATTAGCTTTTGGCTTTGACCAAAAGGTGGTTGGTCTTATTTATCAGTTGATTTCTACTTCCTCTATTGCTGTTCTAGTTAATGGAACCTCATCTCATTTCTTTTATCCCTCTCAGGGATTGAGACAAGGTGATCCTTTATCCCCCATCCTTTTTGTTATTATGGTTGATTTCTTGGGGAGATATATTGGGGAGTTGGTTCATAAAGGATTATATAAGGGTTTACAACCTTCTTCCAATCCTCTAATTTGTTCTCATGGACAATCTGTTGATGACACCATCTTTATGGGTAAGGTTGAAGTCAAGGAAGCTAGAAATTTGAAGCAAGCTATTAACTTATATTCTTCTACCTCTAGTCAATTGGTTAACTGGATTAAAAGTGTTGTTTTTTTTATGAATACCCCTATCCAAAGGCAAAATAAAATTGCTAAAATCCTTAGATGTGCTATAGGATCTCTCCCCTCTTCTTACTTGGGTCTTCCTCTTGGTCTGAAGGTCCCTAATTCCTTTTGGGAAGATCTTATTAATAAATTCAGCAAGAAACTTGTGGGATGGAAAGGAAATCTTTGGAGTCAGGTAGGTAAGTTAACTCTTCTCAAAGCTTGTCTTCAAAGTATACCTACTTATGCTTTAAGTCTTTTCAGAATTCCTATTAAATTTGCTGAGTCTATTGAAAAAATTCAAAGAAATTTTCTATGGACTGGTACTAAGGAAAAAAGGAGAATGCCTTTAATTGATTGGGATCATGTTTGCAAACCTTTCAGTGAAGGGGGATTGGGAATTAGAAAAATCAGAGATATGAATAAAGCTCTTTTAGCAAAATTGGGATGGATATTTTACCATGACAACAAAGAGTTGAGTACCATATGGAAACATAAGTACCTCTTCAATGCTAAATCCCTTCCTGATTTATTTTCTTATCCTGATCTAATTCATCCCTCTTCCATATGGGGGGTTGTTCAGGGGACCAAAAATACTTTAGAAAAAGGATGTTCCTAGAAAATTGGTAATGGACTTAAGGTGAAATTTTGGGATGATGTTTGGTTAAAGGATTATCTATTGATTGGATATTTTCATGATAAGGATTTAGTTGATCAATGTAAACAGAGATATGGTATACTTGTTAGTCATTATTGGCAGAATGATTCATGGGTGAATTTAACTGATATTGATCAAGGCTTCAGTAATATTCAATTATCTCTCAATGCTGTTTCTCTTTATCCTTATCTTGAGGATAAGATTATTTGGCATGATGATCCTAGTGGTCAATTTAAAGTCTCTACTATCTTTGTTTCAAAGGAAAAGGGTAATCAACCTTTGTGGTCTCATGCCTGGATTAATGGGCTAACCCCTAAAATTAATATCTTCTTTTGGACTCTGCTTCAAAATAAAATTCTGACCCTTGACAACTTGCAAAAAAAGGAATAAATGTGGTTAATAGGTGTATTTTATGCAAAAATAGATTTGAAGATAGAGACCATATGTTTTTGAACTGCTCTTATACCCAACAAGTTTGGATTGAGATTCTTAATTTTTGGGGTATAATATGGGTCCATCAAAATAATATGGAACTCTCTTTTAAAAGCTAGTGCTACCCCTCTAAGAATCTTGATGTTCATTTTATCTAGAAATTAACTCTCCCTCATCTATGGTGGGGTATATGGAAAGAAAGGAACAATAGAATATTCAGAGAGTAAAGAACTTCTAGGATGGGTGCTTGGTCAGAATGTCATTAGAGCCATCAAGGAGAAATTTAAATCACAGAGGGATCCTGATCAAAACTTCCAAATTGATAACCCTTTACGATCTGAAAGGCCTAATTTAAAAATTGATAATCCAAGATTGATCATAAAATGGTATGTTCCTCCTAACGGATGGATCAAAAGAAACTTTGATGGACCAGCTAAAGGAAATCTAGGAAGAGCAGGATGTGGAGGGGTATTGAGAGATCATGTGGGAAATGTAATTGATGTTATTGTTGTCCCAATTGGTAAGTTGAATAGTCATATTGTTGAAGCTACTGCAGCCCTCTATACCATTAAATTAGCTGTTGATCTAGGATTTTCTAAATTATGGTTGGAAGGTGATTCTTTGAATATTATAAATATCCTAAATAATAAAAATTCAATTTCATGGTCTATTGAGGCTATGGTTATGGAAATCAAGGCCTTAATTCAAAAATTTGAAAAAGTGGCCATATGCCATACATATCAAGAGGCCAATGGGGTAGCTGACTAGATAGCTAGTCATGCTACTCAAATGAGGGCATAAGGTGAGGTGGCTTGATGCATTAAATAAGCACGTTGATCTCAAAGCACTTATTAATTATGATGCCATCCATTCTAAAGAGGGAAAGATTTGTTCAGAGTATTAAGTTAATGATTTGGTGGAGTGGGCTTATCGTGGATAGATTATCTTCCTAGAGCAGGTACATTCATGAGAATGTAATGTGGTTATTACATGTGTCATCATATTGGCGAACTCCATTTCAAGTAACAAACAACTGGTTCCATTTTAACCCTTCTATTTTTAGTGTTTGGGCATTTTTGGGCTTTTATTTGCTCTGTAATATGAAGGGTGAACCGCAGAAGCAAGAGCCCAAAAAATGTGAAGACTGGAAGGCTAGATAGGATGTATGGAAGATTCTTCATAAAGGCAAGGTGGTTAGTTATCTAGAGCATTTGCATGGATGTAAACCCCACATCACTACTGCCTTCTTCAAAATTTGGGTTGATGACAGAGTAACTCTTCATGGAGTCACTGTGAAGCTTATTGAGGATTTCATTTTTGAGGTCACAAGGATTCCCACGGGTGGTATTAAGTTCTCCAAATAGACCAGTATCTCTAATGCGGCCTACAAAAATTTTCCAAAGACAGATGTAGAGGAGAAGCAATTGGAAAAGAATGGAAATTTCTTTGATCTGGAGCAGATAAAAGGAATTTGGGAGAGATGTGTTATGCTGCATCTGTGAGTACTTTATCCTTGATGGTAGGAGTAAAAGAGTTCACAAATTTCATTTTGTTTTTCTAAAGCATTTCAGGCGTAAGGATATAATTTCTTTTCCTTTTTATCTGCATTTTTTGTTGCTTCAAAGCTTGTTTGCCCATAGAAAGAAGGAATCTCGCCCCATTTTAAATGAAGGCCTGATACTTATCATAGAGGGTTTTTGTAAAAATAATTCCATAGCTTTGACTCCTTATTCTAACAAAAATAAGGATTCTCAGTCCACAAAGTGTAAAAAGGATGATAAAGTTAAAGGGATAGAAAAAGCAAAACCAAAACCCTCTAGTTCTAAAAAACAAATTGTTGAAGAGGAATTTGAGTTGGAAAATACTGAGAAGGATGTCCTGGAGGAAGAGGAAGGAATAGATGATGGGGAGTTTAGTTCTAATTTGGAAGGATATCTAGAAATTAAAGGAAAATTTGAGAAAGGGAGTGAAGGGGATATAACTGAGGGAAATTCAGAAAAGAGCATTTCTAATAATGAGGATAATCAAACTATGTTGGGGGCAGGTGTTAAAGATAAGAATATTTTAATTGATATTTCATTTTCTATGAGAGAGGAGGATCATATGGTTTTGGTTTCTACTCCCGCTATGGAGATTGAGGAATAAGAAAAGGAGGACGCTATTCAACATGAAGACCCTGTTGAGACTAAAGAGGAGGAACACATGGAAAGGGAGGAACAAAATGAAAAGGTTGATTTCCCTCCACATGATAATACAAAAGACATTCATGACTCTTGGTAGAGGGACACTAAGCTTTCCTTCCTGCATTCTACCAAATTCAAAGCTGATTATATTCTCCAAGTTGATTCATTGATCTATAATGAATTAATGGGACTGAAGAAGAAAGAAAAAATAATGCAACACAATCAAGAAGTTGATCAGATCAAAATCAACCATATGGAGATGCAAATGAGAGATATCCCAAATAAACTTAAAGATTATGAGAATAATCTTAGAACACTCATCAAAGAGAGCAGAATTAAGATGGAGTAGGTAACATCCAGCATCTATGCTATTGCAGCTAATCTTGGAAAAATAGCAAATGAAGAAATAATATCCTTAGAGGGTCTAAGTAAAAGGACTAGGTAGAGCTCGAAGAAGAAAGCCCTGTAAGATGTTGCTACTTCAGCTACTATCTCCATGCAGGATACTGCTAGGATTGGAAAGGAGGCTGTTAAGATGATCCTGGAATTGCAATAGAAGACTAGGGTCTTCTTTGTTGATTTTGTTCTTATCCAGGTCCTTACTGCTGGATGTTTTAAGTAGTTTTTGTTTTTGGTTCTGATACTTAGTTCTTAATCTTAAACTTATTTTGAGTTTCTAGGTCTCTGTAAAACCTGGGTACTTCTATTGGTTTAGGTTTATGGTTTTAGGTCCTTGTAAAACCTGATTTTGTTGCTATTTTTTAGTAGGTTTTAGGAAGCTCTTCCAGGCAGACGTAATTACTTTATCTTTTTTATTTCTGTTAAAGGGTTTTGGGGTCCCTTCAAAACCTACTTTTACCTTAATCTAAAATAATAATAAATTCATTAAATAAATAAATAAACCAGAGTCAACAAACCATTAAAAAAATAAGGATAATCATCAATTTCATTTATGATAATGATAATTAATAAAATCATTAAAATAATATTGATCACCAAAATCATAATATCAATCCAAAGTATAAAAATCAATTAGTCCAAAAGTTGAATTACACAAACGAAGGTAGATAAAATGTTATTAGTGTCAAAAGACCCACACAAGTCTAGACAAACCCAAACCAATAACATAACAAGCTAAAAAAGTAAGCCACTTCCTTATGGATTAATCATGACAAATATGCAACACCTAGATGAGATAATCACAATGTAACAATGACCTCAAGCACACAAGGATAGGAAAGAGGAATAACTATTCCAAACTCTGATAATCCCAATAGGGAACAAGAACAAAACATTCAAGCTCAAAATAGAGTGAGAACAATAATGATGAAAAGAATTAACACAAAGGTATATAATGATGGTAGCTCAATATCACATAGTACATTTTATACCTATCAAAGTGATGTTCTGACTACTCAATCATCCATAAATATACTTGAGATGTCCAAACCCACCATTGAGCCTAGCTCATGGTCTGGTTCTTGAATCCACTAAATAAGACAATATTGATATAACAATAATAAATCAGAACAAAACATCAATATGAACTAGTAATTAAAGCGTAATCATCAATAGTTGAAAAAAGAACTAGAGTTAGTCTTGATAACCATGACCTCAAGTATGCCCTATGAAGAAAAATCAACAGATGCAAGAGGAATCAATGTGAATTGAGTAAAACATGATATATCAATAACATATAGTAATTTATCTAATTGAAGCAACATATGCATATAATAGGATAAAATGAATCTAGTGTAGGTAGTGTGCATATAGGAATATATTGAAATCAATGCAAGTCTCAACTTTGATATAACATATCACAAGGGATACCCAATGTAACACACATTGAAATCATCTAAAACATAACCAACATCAATAGTTGTTAGTCCAAGTGTTATCCACAATATGCTAAAGTAAGCTATCATCTAGTATTTGTAAGGGGACACAAGGTCAGTTTGGGATAGTAATTTAAATTTTATATAATTACATATATTAGTATCATATACATGTTTTAAAACATGTATCATAATAAAAATAAAATAAAATAAAATAGTTTCCAAACAATAAAAAAGGAGAAAGTAAAAAATAAAAAATAAATTTAATGTTTGTTTTTTATGGATAATGTTTTAAATAAATGTTTTTAATTTGTCAATGTAAGATTTAAAAGGTGGGAAAATTTAGATAATATTTTAAAAAAACTTTTATTTTTTATAATAGATTTATCAAGTGATAAAAATCACAGATAAAAAAGAAAATTAGATATTAAGTATTTTTTAATATTATTTGTTTCTAGTACTTCAATTTTTAAAATAAAACTCCCAATAATTTCAAGTAAAACTAGTATTAATCATGAGGATCAACAAATCTAGAGCTTCAATTGTAGGGAAAAAACATCCAAGAATTTTAAAGATCTTCTATTGTATAAAATAAAACATTTTGGAATTTTATGTAAAATTGGTATTGATAGAAAGGAACATATAAAAAGTTATAAAATATTATTCAAGGCATATTTCTATGGATTATATCTAATAATATATATAATGAAATATTTAAGTTAAAATGTATTTTTTTTAATAAATACAACAAATTAACAGAAATAATACACAGTTATAAAGTGCATTTACTTATCAATGAAATGAAACATTTCAGTAAAATTACAACATATTGTTGTAAGTACAAATAAATTCCATACAAATAAGTAAAAATTATTAAAAACATGTTTGAATATTTCACTTTTTAATGCCTTTGAATACTTGTTAACCTGAATAAGAGTCATATGACTAAAAATAGTCATAGATATTTTAGATATTTTTTATCAAACATTTTTTATTTGCCCTTTAACATGGCTATCGTGACACCTACTCCTAATATTTATTCACTCCTTAAAATTAGTGCCATGTTACTTTTTCATGCAAGTAGATATGATATTTTATCCTTTGAGAGTGACTTTTGACATTCTTTTTTTTTTGAAATAGTGATATCAATTCCTGTTTTTAAAAATTGTTGTGTGCTTCATTATTTTAGATGAAAAAGTGAAAGTGGATTGAATGTTGTATTCTTATTATCTTATTTATTTATAATATTTTAGATTGAAAAAGGAAAGAGAATAAAAATGTATTTTATTTGAAAATATTTATAACATATTGTCCAATAAATATTTATTTCTCAATTCTTCGCATGACATTTAAAAAAATTAAATGACATGTTGAATTTTTTTGCTCAATTCAAAATGTAAATTTTTAAAATTTTTAAAAACACCACATTAAGATTTATCAATTTGTTTAATATTTTTTGGATGAAAATCTTAACTTGACATTTTTAAAATTTTAAAAATGTCACATTTGGATTTATCAGTAATGTTAAAATTTGATATTTATTCAAAACATGAAAATTTCAAATTTTAATTATTCTAATGGATAAATATTGAATTAAAATACCCATTTTTTATAAATTTGAAAGATTATACTATTAGTTTTATAGTGATAAATAATTTTAAATTTAATATGATTTATCATTGAGTTCAAGTTAAGGAATGGACATTGCAGAGGATCTCCAACAGTTTGAATTATTATTTAGGAAAGAATCACAAAATGGTCATGTTTATAGTACATGGATGTAGGAAGGATATAAAACTACTCTACTTGAGGTAAATGTGACCCCATGTGACCACACTCATGGGAATCACCAATCACTTGGCCTACTGGACAATACTCCAAAAGTGTTAGGTTCTACCTTGAATCAACTAGATAATGAAGCTCCTAATCCAAAAAAATTGGATCCTCATGTTCCTAAATCCTCATAGGTTGGCATGGTCAAATGAAAAGGTATGGTGGGATAAGACCCTTCAAGTTTCTAGATCTTGTTATAATAATCTAACAAAAAAAAATTCATCCCTATTCTAGACCCTATAGTGAAACATGCTAATGTGGAGCTCGTTCAATCCATTCTAGCTAGGGTTAATGGATACCATTTAAATATTGATGATTTTTGGAAATGGGATAAATAAATATGGAAATCAAAAGGTCATCATGAGGTGGTTACTCTGGTTAGGGGTTTATTCTTGGTTAATTTTTCTCTACAAGAAGATTGCATCAAGGCTCTCTCAAAAGGTCCCTGGCTTATGGGAAAGGCTAGTGTCTCTATCAGAAGATGGAAGGCTAGGTTTAGCCTTAGTGACATAGCCATGGATGATGTTATAATGTGGGTTCTCCTTCATAAACTCTCATTGGAATACTCACATCCATAGGTCATCAATAGAATTTTTAGGGTCCTAGGCTAACTTATCAAAATTAACC
This sequence comes from Torreya grandis, assembly GCA_037957365.1. Taxonomy (NCBI): domain Eukaryota; kingdom Viridiplantae; phylum Streptophyta; class Pinopsida; order Cupressales; family Taxaceae; genus Torreya; species Torreya grandis. Next base: position 5,295,116 of record JARHVA010000391.1, read on the forward strand.
CGATTGCTCTCTCCCACTAGAGGATGGTCACTACCTATGTCCATGTATTCTTGCTTGTCAACAAGCCCCTACTTCATGAGATCAAGATAAAGTCAAATTATGGAATTTGGGTTTATAATATCATGTACACAAATAATGCAATTATTTTCCCATGGTGTAATGTTCTGAGTCATATTCTTCATAAATGTTTAAAAAAAGGCCAAGACTCTATTGCATTCTCTTAGTAAAGGAATATAAAAGAGACATCAAAGATGGATTAATAGTTATAAATCCCTCTTAGGATTGGCTCCCCTTGAGCCTCATGAGTTCTTCTCCTTATGGTAGTCTTAAAGGAACCCCTTGTTCTAACCCTTTTGCTCCTCTTTTTTCACTTACTGGTTTGGAGCCCTTATGTGATTCAAGCCCCCTGGGGAAGTCCCTCTTTGATCACCCTCACCCCCTTCCATTTCTCCATCCCCATACCTCCATATCCCCATCCCAACCTTATATCCCCCCTCTCCCCTCATTTGCCCTTGTCATCTCTTCCCCCTTATCCACTTACTAGGCTTTGGCCTCCCCTCCTAAGTGTGCCACTATTCCCTCAATTCTTCTAGCCCCTTATTTGAGCCTAAAGACCCCTTCCACTCCCTTGAAATATGTCCTATCCCCTTCCCTTGGATCCAATTTTTAGATATATCTCCCTCCCTTTCCACTTGATGGAACTACCATCCCCCCTTTCCTTTGGATCCCACCTTCCCTCCCTACTTTTAGAGTTTATGCAAGCCCTTGAATGGAAAATCCCTCTCTTTGTTCGTTTAGATATATCCCTCCCTCTTCCCCTTGAGGCACCCCCTCTCCCCTTTTTTTAAATATTTAAGGTCTAAAAAATATGGGGAGAAATGTTTTGAATCTCTCTCTCCTTCCCAATACTTCCCCCTAGATGATGGGTTTGTCACTTGCTCAAAAAATAAAAGATGTAGGAAAAAGGCCAATATTGGTATTGTTCCTAAACATATGGGTAGATCCACAAGGATGGTTACTAGAAACTTAAAAATTTCAAAATATATTTCTAAAGGATCTCATCAAACTCTTAAGGTCTATTTTGATAAGAAATGAAAGTCCTTTCATGGAATGTAAGGGGCCTAAATAACCCCAAGAAATAAATTACCCTTTAAAATATTATCAAAAGGTTCAATCCTTTTATTATCCTCATTTAGGAAATGAAAATGTCTAAATTTATCCTTAAATCTAGCATGGCAAGAATCTAAAACAATGCCCAAGCTCTCTCCTTCAAGTATATAGTCACCTTAGGTGCTTTGGTAGTCTTATATAACCTTGATGTCCTAGGAGGAGACCTATAAAAGTGTAATAACTAGATTTTAATTTTGTTTACAAACCTTGACAAGAATGACAAATGGATTTTAACCAACATATATGCTCCAAATTCCAAACCTATCAAGAATCTTCTATGGAAAACTTTATTAGAATTTTAAAGGAACTATGTATATTAGAATTATATTGTTTTTGGTAACTTTAACACCCCCTAACTCCTGAGGACAAAAAATGTGGCCTTATTGACCTCACATATAACATGATAGAATTCAATTAATTCATCGGTAATGCATGCCTAGTGCATGTGGACCTTAATGGCATTCCATTTATGTGGTCCAACAAAATATTTGGGGGAAATTTAATCCAAGTTCATTTGGATAGGTTTTTGATCTCATTAAATTGGGATATCTAATTTTCTAGCAGGGTCTCTTCCTTGCCAAGGATCAGGTCTTATCATAATCCCTTGGTGTTTAAAGTAGATAAGATATATAAACCAAAATACAACCCATTTATATTTAAAAACACATGGATTCATCACCCCAACCTCACACAATCCTTGAAATATTGGTATAAATAACCCATCTCAGGTTCTACCATGTTTATCCTCATGAAAAAACTCAACTTTCTCAAAACCAAGTTGAACATCTAGAATAAGGAAGTATTCAAGGAAATCTTATTGTAAAAGAAGGATCTCAAATTGGAAATTTCAATAATTAAAGAGATTTGTGCCTTTGGTAATTACAATGATCTTACATATTCAAAGGAAAAAAGAACTCATGTGTCAATTCCATAACCTGGAAGCAAAAGAGGAGGTCTTTTGGAAATGAAAGTCTAGATGATTATGGCTAAAGGAGGGTGATAGGAATAAAAAATTCATTCATAATTTTTCTTCAAGGTATAGGAATATCAAAAAAATACCCCAACTATAAATGGAAGATGGGACCATAAATAGAAATGAGGATGATATCTTCCACAATACTAGAATTGTTATAGGAACCTTCTCTTAGATGGAGTACCAGATGACCATCTTGTATCTTTTGATCTCAATAATTTTGATAAAGTATTCATAGTTATTATCAATGCTTCCCTTACCAAGGTTCCATTGAATGAGGAAATAAAAAGTGTATTTTTCTCTACGGAAGGATTCAAGGCACTAGGACTTGATGGGTTCCCACCTTTTTTCTTATAAAAATTCTAAGACATTGTCCACTTGGAGGTCAAACATGTTGTTAGAGAAATTTTCCATTCTAAATCTATTCTCAAAAAATAATAACACTTTCCTTTTTCTAATTTTGAAATATCAAGGTGTCACTAATATCTAGGACTTTTAGCCCATTATCCTGTGTAACACCACTTACAAATTTTGTTCCTCTATCTTGGTGAAACACATGCAATCTCTACTTGATAAAGTCATTGAGGAGCAACAAGGGAATTTTTTGGTAGGCAAAAAAATCATAGATGACAATGTTATGACTCATAAAGATGTTCATTCTATTTATATATCCTTAAGGTAGGGCATGCTACTCCAGCTGGATATGTTGAAATCTTATGATAAGGTCTCCTGGCATTTTCTTACGTAGATTTTGGAAAAGTTGGGAATGAATGAAGATACCATGAAAATTATCTATAATGTTATCACCACTCCCAAGTTTTTAGTTATTTTAAATAGTGTTCCTAAAGATTTATTTTATGCTTTAAGAGGATTAACATAGGGTGAGCCCATCTCTACCTACCTTTTCATCATTTTAGTAGAAAACTTGGGAAGAAGCTTGAGTACCTACACTCAAGGACTAATTAAAGGTATCTTAGTGGCACTTAATATAGATCCTATCACACACCAATAGTTTGTTGATGACACTATCATCTTAGGAGATGCTTTTATTGAGGAAAAAAGCAATTAAAATGCATCTTAAATAACTATACAAATGTTTCCAATCAGTGTATTAACATTCAAAATAACTCCCTATTTTTTATCAATACTTCACCCCTTCAACATAAAATAATCACCAAAAATTTTCACTATCAAGTGGGAAAATTGCTAGCAAGCCACTTAGGAATCCCACTATTTCAAAGAAAAATGGATTCTAAACTTTAGAACCCCCTAATTGATCTCATCCAAAGAAAACTAGTGGGTTGGAAGGGCCACCTTCTTACTCAAGTATGGAAATACCAACTCCTCAAGGCCTTAATCTAGAGAATTCTTTTTTACCAAATGTCTATTTTTAGAATGCCTTCCAAAGTAGCCACCAAAATTAAACAAATTCAAAAAAAATTCTTGTGGAGGGGAACTAAAAAAGATTTATATATAACCTTATTACTTGGGAAAAGTTTACATTCTAAAAGCTTATTGAGGTCTTAGCTTGAGAAGCATTAAATCTATGAAAAGAGCCCTATTGGCAAAAATAGGCAGGTATCTAATGAAGAAAAATGGGGAATGGGTAAGAACTATAAAATCCAAGTACTTAGAAGGAGTGGAAGTAGATGACTTCTTATGAGAAGAAGGCCTGACAGATAGATCCACCTTCTAGAAAGCCATAATTAGCTACAAGGATCTCTTAAAGAAAGGTATCTTATGGAAAATTGGCAATGGTGAGAAAACTAACTTCTAGGAAGACACCTAACTATTTTCACCCCCTCCCTACCTAGCAGATTTGGGTAGGGTGGTATAGACATCTCAAGAAAAGATGGGGATCTAAGATCAAATATTACTAGGAAATAATGGAAGGTGTAAAGTGATAGAAATTCCTCCCTAGTGATGGGCTATCATGAAAATAATTCTAATCTATTCAAGCCTTCAACCTATCATTAAGATAGGTCCATATCCTCTCTATACATAAGGAAGATCATTTTATCTGGTGGGTGGAAGATAATGGCTCTTACTTAGTGGACTTAGGGCATGCTAACGACTTTAATTTGAAACATGAATGGAATTTATAGAAAATATTTTAGGTAAAGCATTTGACTCCCAAAGTTAATTTCCTTTCTTAGCTTATGGCACAATATAAAATTTTTATGGTGGATAACCTAGCCAAAATAGGACTACTTATCCCCAATAAATGCCCAATTTATTGAAGCAAAAAATATTTAGTCCACCATCTATTCCTTGAGGGTTCCTTCAACTTGACACTATTTAACTAGATGATTAGTCACCTTAACCTGACTTAGGTCAAAAAAACAAAGTCTTGGACCTTAATGTGTAATGGAATTCCTTGTAAAATCTCCCTTCCCTTATCATCCTTTAGCATCTTGCTCTCCCCCATTAGTTCTAATGTGTCTATAAAATTCATAATGATGGACTCTTCCTTTAAAATATACTAGCGAAAAGGCATCTTCTTCCAACTTTTCCAAACCATTTTGGGAAACTAGAAATCTTTCCCCCTAAATACAAATAACTTGCTTTTATCTACCTTTTAGATCCTTAAAAATTAGGATATTACACAGGTGTTATGTTCTCCCTCAAAATATTTAATTTGTAAGCACACTACAAGGAAAGCTAGGTGAAACTAAACTTTGATGGCACCTCTAAAGGCAATCCAAGTCCTATAGGTGGAGGTGGAGTTATAAGGAAATCAAAAGGGAAGATGTTAGCTACTTACAAGTCTTATGGGAACTGAAACAAAACCTTTTAGAGGCCACGGTATCTATTTGGGTTATACATTTGGTGTCTAAAATAAAAAAGAATAAGATCATAGTGGATGGTGATTCACTAAATATTATAAATTACCTAGAAGGGAAAACAATCCCCTCTCACACTATCAAAGACATCATAGACAATGCCAATCTACTCTTGAAGGGCATGTCTCACTTTCCACTTATCCTTACCTATATGGAAGGCAATGGAGTGGCTAACCTCCTTGCCAACATTGGAGTTGAACTCCACATTTTAAATAACTATCGTGATGTAATCAACATCCCTAATAATGTTCTTAATGGCTTATAGGTCAATGATACTAATGCATGTTAAAAACATCAATTCTCTACACGTGTATAATCTTATTTTGAAGAGGTGGAGCTTAATTAGGTCAATCCACAATTATACCTATAAGAGGGGGTGTAATTATTATAGTGTATCTTCGATGAGATTTCTAAAATACACTTAAACTTTTCAAATCTATTCCATCTAAAAACTTCCTCTTGCTCACTTCAGCTCTACATACATCGATTCAATGGGAGGTGATAGGGAAAGATTGCAACCCATATATTACATAGATGTTTTTAGGTATAAAAAAGTCTAGAAGAAACTAAAACGGGGGAGACTCATCATGTTCATGGAGTGAGTTATGGAGCACAATTCAAAGGTTTCCCATGATTTTTTTGCATCTTAGAATAAACATAAAGTGACCATTTGTAGAATCTAAATACTATTTCAAAGGAATATATTGGCAAAGTAACCAGTATGTCTTGTGAAGGTATCAAGTCATTCAAAGAACAAATGAAGAAACAAGAAATATTGTAATGTTTGTTTTGGATGAATTACTTTATGAAGACTGATAAGAAAGGCTTTCCATGGGTATATCTCATGTACTACTTTCCTGACATTTGCCTTCAAGTCATGTGTGACATGATGTTTGAAGGTAAATACACTCTTATGTTTTCCCACCAATTTCTTCTCTTAAATCATTTTGTTGGATAAAAAATTAGTCTACCTTTATTTCTACTTAAATCCCTCAAAAACATTATTTTTCTACATCAAGTGAATCACTCTAACCCTATCCTCCACCAAGGTTTGATCCTTCTCCTCGTCAAACATGACCAAGCCCTACATAGTTGAGAGGTTCTCCCTGGGGGATCCTCCTCCAAGGAGGACTCCCAAGAGGACTCTTTGGTAAAGGGTCCCACCTCTGGATCCCACCAACCCTCTGAATTCACCCTTAGGTTAGCCTTTATAAGTCCCCTCCCAATGACCTCCCCCTTAAGCTATTCATCCCTAAATGTAAGTTGATCTCACTTGAAATGGGCACCTCAATAGAGACTACCTATAAAGGGAAAGCCATTTTGAATAATGGGATGGAAATAAATAAATTTTATCTAGAGAAATTTAATTACAAGGTTCAACATATATGGATGGAACTTACCAAGCTCATTTAGGACTGGAACTCTTTGCACAAATAGGTTGAGTCTATGGTTCAAGATTTTGTTTAGTCTACCCAACCTATGTAATCCCTTGTCATTCAATTTCCTAAAACCTTGAGATCCCCCTTAGGTTCCCCCAAGTACGTCCCCCTAAATTAGTCTTCTTTATAGGTTAAAGGACAAAAGTGACCCTATATGATCTTCCTTAGTGAAGCTGTTGAATGTGCCATGAACCAAACTTAGGCAAAGGTTTCTAAGTTAAAACAAAAAATCCTAGTGAAGAATACTAAAGATGTTGAAGACCCACTAGAGGGACTTTCCTCTTAAGTTTCTTTTTGGTTTCCTATTTTTTGGTTCTCAATTTAGTACTATAGTTTTTTGTTGTTTTGGTTGTTTGACCTTTAATTGTCCTATTTAAACTTTTTGTATCACACTTTTGTGGTTCTAGGATCCCTGGAAAACCTATTTTTTACCATATCAAATAAAAAATAATTTTAAATTTAATGATGTTTTTAAACTATTATTGCAAGAATATATTATAAGCATTTATTAATGTAATATTAATTGTTAATTATTATTACATGTTTTTATAGTTACAAAAAAAACATATTTTTAATTAGCATGGTCTATATTTTATATGAATATGTTGGCATGATATATATATATATATATATATATATATATATATATATATATATATATATATATATATATATATATATATATTATATGGATATGGGTATGGTGGAATTATATTTATATAGAAATCATAGCTTTCATATTTGACCTAATATTCATATTGAATAAATTATCCATAATTAATTAATATTATTAAAATATTATATTTAAATAAAAAATAGTATAATTTTTGTTACAATATAGAATTTTTACTATTTTTTATTTGATAAGGTAAATAAATGAGTTTTGATGGACCCTGCAACTAATATAGTAAGTCAAAGACAATAAAAATAGACCATATATATGATAAAAAAGAAACAAAGGCCCCCAAGGACATATTAAAATTCTAATAAACATCCACCAAACCCTAAAGCTACACTAGTATTTCATTTAATTTCACAAAAACCCCAAAACTCAGTACATAATCTAAGTAATCTAAATATTAACTAAAAGGAATATTTATTAAAATATGAGTAATTTAATAGTGAATTGGTATTATCTTTAGTATTCTCCATAGCTTTGGTACTTTCCTTAGTTTACTTGATTTTCACATTTTTCAAGTGTCCCTTTGTGCAATTACTTGTTCTTTCGGTACCAGCTTCTAGATCTCTCTTGTTGAGAGGGGTACATTTATTGGGGCCTTACTTGGTAATTTATGGATATATATTATTAACATGGGTTTATTTACATTTATTAACATTATTCACATCCTTTAAATCAATGTTTTCCTACTTCCTCTCATTTTCCTCAATGATCATAGCTCTTTCAATTTCTAGATCTTTATCTAGAGTTAGGGCGAGGAAGATTTTGGGCATTTTCTAAACACTGTCACATCATTTTCCAATAGCCTCTATCTTAATAGTATCTATCTCAACCCTCAAATATTTTGTTTCATCCTTCATTTCACTTTAGATTTCCAATTGCTTAGATATTTTGAGTTCTAACTTTTCAATCTTTGACTCCACCCCTAAAACATTGATGATTCTTGCCATGGGAAAATCCATGTTTTTATTAGACTAGTCTAAAATATTTAAAATTTGTTAAATTTTTTTATTATAAATTTTTTTATTAAAATATTATATTTTAAGTATTTTTATTGCATGTATAATATTATTACAAACTTTATAATATTGTAAATTTCTATTTTAATATTAAATTTAAACTATTATAGTTTCCAATAAATAAAACTTATTACAATTTTTTACTTTATGTTTTTATTAAAATATTAAATATAAATATTACATATACATCCTTTTATTTTTATTATATTATATTTAATGTAATAATAAATGAAAAATAATTAACCTCATAAATATTTTCTTCATAATAACAACTCATTTAAATTTATTTTTAAAACTTATTGAAATATTAAATTTAAACTACTATTACAAAACTATATTATAATATGTTAAATGTAATAATAAATATTCCTAATTAACTTTTATTAAAATATATTTAGTCTAATAATAAATTAGAGATAAATACTTACTAAATTTCAAGTTTACATATATTGACAAGTAAGTTCAACCATACATGTGATCCATTATATGCATACTAAAAATATGTGTGAATTATCTAATTAAAATTATTTACATCCCTCATTCATTGAAACTACATGATTGGTTCTAAATAGAACACAAAAAATATATTCTGCAATCAACAAATTCCACTAGCTAATAACTCATGAGTTCACATGAATTTTAGATGCCTCCACATTTGAATGCATTTAGTTTAGAGTGGATAAAAACCCACGCTATTTTTTTTGAATGAGTGGTCACACACTATATAAAATACCACATGATTAGGTCATTTTGAATATTATTTTTAAATTAAATAATAAAGTATTTGTATTGCATGCATAGTGTAAATATGTGTCAATCATCCTATTTAAGTATTTAAAACTTTATATTCATTTCCCTACTATATGATTTAAAATTTGCATACATTAGGATTAGATCATTTTTAATATAAACATTTAGGTTATCTTTAATATTAATTTTAGGCCATAAAACAAATTATTTATTTTGCATACATAGTGGACATATGTGTCAATCATCCTAGTTATTTACGTGCAACTCTTAATTCATGTGCCTACTATATGCTAAAGCTTTTTCATACATTTAATTTTAGAGTGGGTTTTTGACCACTCTAAATATTATTAGTAAGTGTCTTCCCAATATAAAAACTACCAAAATATTAAGTAATTTTGAATATGAAGTTCTTATCTACCAAAAAATAGTTATATTACATGTATAGTATAAATAACTATCAATCAAACTACTTAAGTATTCATATTTAACATCCACAATAGATTCATGGAATAATTTTCAATATAATTAAAATATATATCTTTCAGTCATTGGATTTCATGGGATAACATTTATTTCATATGTTTCGTCAAACAACTATTATAGTTTGTCAAACAATGCACAATTTCAAATTTACCCTGAAGCTGTTATACCAAATAGTTTTGTTATTTTTGTTTTAGATTTAAATTTAAAATGGAATAGATAGAATCCCACTTTGAAAATTTTGAATGCACACCCATCAAATCAAAAAATAATTCCACACATATATCAATTTTTTTTTTTATAAATGTAGGATTTAAACCAATGTAGTCTTTTTTCTTGATATATTTGACATTTTAGTTTTATAAATTTTATCCAACTTAAAAAATTAATTATTTTATTGAAGAAAATTTTGGATATTATAGGACATACTTCCTAAAAATATGTTCCATTCATATATGGTTAAATTGACTATGAGAGATGAAATGAATAGTGGTTTGTAGAGATTTGTTGCCTAGCTAACTTCCACAATGAC
>JARHVA010000391.1:5310000-5407500 GCA_037957365.1 Torreya grandis
GTTAGTGCTGAGCAAAGGCCCACAAGAAAAGTTGGTAATTTTTGGGAATCAGTATAAGATGTGCCATACACAATACAAAGGCAATCACTTATTAGATAGATTCTATATGGGGATCATTGTTTTTGGATAGAGAATGATCTTTTTCTACTTTTGTTTGGTGATGATTAGGGTGTTAATCAATCTAAGATGCATAGTATACTAGTTGCAATTACAAAAAAGTCTACTTAGATGACTCATAGTTCATTACTTCAGTCTTTTGATACCCTTTTGGATCAAGGGAGAGTTTGTTGGGATATATTTTGATCCAAATTAATTATTTTTTATATTTTTATTTTTTATGAGTTGGTTCACCCATTGGTTGGTTTTTATAACCAACTCTTTCCATAAGCTTTTAAGCTTACTATTGTATAGAAATAAAATTATTACATTTTATTGAATATTTTTTACATCATTCCTCATGTTCCTGGCTGACACAGAGGAATAAGGGATATGTTTGTAGATGAGTTATCCATAATTTTAGATAAAACTATAAATGGTTAAGTTTGTCTAAGTACCACTACTGAAACTAGTGTCAAATTAGAAACATTAAATGCACATTATAAAATAATAAAAGAAGATGAAATTACAAGGGTAAGAATTTTGAACTATTTCAAATCTTAAATGTTACAAGACATATTTGAGATATGATACACTACATATAATGTTTATAAAAAGTTTGATATTCATTAATGTCACTTTAGTTATCTTTTTAATGAGTTTAAAGATGATAATAGAAAACACAAAATAAAAATTATTGAAATAGAAAAAGAGATCTTGAAAAAATAGAATAAGAAACAATATTGTCATAGGTGCTAAGAACCTCTTGGAAATGTATATATCATATTTTGTGACTAGTAACCAAGTGAGAGATAATGATAATTATGAGTTCACATTCTACATTTATTTTTTGTTTCAATTAATTATAACTTTGATAGGATTAAAATAACATTTTCTTCCCCTTAGTCTATAGGTTACTATTTCCAACTTGAGTAATGTTGTGATTGAATCCAACATTTTAATCCACGTAGTCCAAAGGTTTCTATTTCTCCTTTTTTAGTTTTAACATATTTATTTTAATTTTCGTCTTTCTTATCCATGTGATTAAATTAATTTTATTTCATAAATCTCTTTATGTCTACATGGAAAGAGCTAAAAATGTGAATGAAAGTATTTTTGATGTATGTTGAATAATTCTAAATGAGGAAGGTGGGTCTTAGGGTTTGTCAATGACTTATGACATATATTATGTTTATAATGTAAAATAAAAGTTTTTTGAAGAGGTGGTTATTAAAATTGATTGGTCACATATAGAGCCCTTGGATATTTTATGCCCAAAAGATATTAGGATTTTATTATCAGATCACCCATTTAAATTTGAGAGATCAATGCATTTTTTAGAGAACATGATTAACAAATGTAGTAATAAATAATTCTATATTATAATTATTTATGGTGATAAAAATTTAATTCAATCAAATACAATTTAAAAAATAACTTTATTAATATGTATAGTTTAAAGTATAAATCAAGATATAATGTTTAAAAAGTTACTAAAAATATCTAATGAGAAATCCACTTGAGTATACTAGTCACCCAAATTAAATTGTATTTTCTTATTACAAAATAATCCCCAACATCTTCATATTAATAAAATTTTTTATGTCATATAATTATTTTTAGAATTGATAGAGCCATTTTAATCAATGACAACTATATATGAATAACTAAATCTAGGCATGAATTCAACTCAAGCAGAAACAAGTGAATCTATCGAACCCATTAACATGAATAAAGGCACATATTATTATGGTGATTCTAAACAATTCATGGTGATGGAAAAAGTATGTATATAAAAAAATCCACACAAATTTACACTATTGGATCATAATAGAGTATTCAAAACTAGTTACTACTTGACAAACTTTCCATGTTTACCTTTTAATTCACTACTACATTACAAAATAAATGTAGTGCCATATAAAACTAAATATTAATATTTTCTATAGTTCCTCAAAAAACCACATGCTTTTTCTTTATTTGGATGGATTTATAATATAAATTTTTTCAGAAAAGAAACAAACATTCTAAATAAACAATGAGTGCATTCAACCATGAGGAATGGTGATCCAATTTTTGACTAATGCATTGGAAAAATTTAAACTTGAATTTTATTATTTGATTAATACATATATCAACATTGAAAAATATATAGAATAACTATGGTTAAAATCTAAAGTGGAGGTAGATCCTATATTTTTTTAGGCATTGAGTATTGTGATTAAAAATAATAAACTTATATGAAGAATTGGGATACAAGTTGGAGGTATGGTTGATTTACTTAAAATAATGAAAGCACTATTGTAGTTGATCTTATAAAAAATTATATTCCTGAAGAAAATTTTATTGTATCCATAAAAGTCTCTTTAGGTCAAAAATTCAAAAAGGACAAATGCCTTATAGAGACATTGTTTACACAACTAGCCTTAATTGGGAATGATGAGGATGTGAGAAAATTTCTAAAGCATCCTAGTCTATTTGTGGATTATTGTGCTCTTAAAATTAGTGATTAGATTTTATGACATGGTACATGAACTAAATTTCTACTATTAATATTAATATTATACATTTTTTATTGCTTTATTATCTATGACTGGAATGTTAATTAACAATTGGATATTTTTCTAATTTTGATTTATTAAATTTGCCTACAATGTTATCTACCAATTGGATATTTATATTTATACATTTATGAATATTTAATATTCAATGAAAATTATTATGTCATTTCTATTGGATTTGAATGTTAATTGACAATAAGATATGTTCATTCATAATAGTATCATTTTTTTAATGTTAATTTACAACTACATATTTTCATTCATATTGGATTGAAATGACAATGCTAAAGGATAAATTAAATATTAGCTATTATCATTCATATAAATTATAGAGGATAAATTAAACTTGATTCACTCATATTATTTTGGAAAAAAATTATATTCTCTCATTCATATTGGTTTTAAATGAAAATGTTAGAAAAGGAACTATAAATTTGAAATTATAATGCTAGAAGTTAAACTAAATATTATAATTTCCATTCATATTGGTTTGAAATGAAAATGATAGAGGATAAGTTAAATTTTAAATGAAAATGTTAGAATATAGTTAAATATTATTTTCATAATTTAAAATTTTATATTTCTAAGTGGAGGTTTCCATTCATATTGGTTTTAATTTTGTAAGGTAAGTTGTAAATAGATAGCACAGGGTATTCAAGAAATGAAATACTTGTGATATTTTTTTAAACTTAATATATTTATGGAAAATATGTTTTCATTATGATTTGTGTTAAATTTTAAATGGAAATGTTAGAATATAGTTAAATATTATTTTCCTAATTCAAAATTTTAGATTTTTAAGTGGAGGTTTCCATTCATATTGGTTTGAATTTTGTAAGGTAAGTTGTAAATAGATAGCACTGGGTATTCAAGAAATGAAATATTTGTGATATTTTTTTTTAAACTTAATATATTTATGGAAAATATGTTCTCATTATGATTTGTGATAATAATTTAACACTTACTATACTTTTGGCTATTTATGCAAGCTTATTTTTTATGGTATGAAAAAATAAAGATGTACACAATTATATGTATTTTTTTTTCAACCAGTTTTATAGCCATACTAATTATGTGTATAGTAATTTTTATGTTTGAACTATCACAATTATTTATCTATTGTAAAAACAATATTTTGATTGGTGATAATAATTCAACACTTACTAAATTTTTTGGTGATTTATGAAAGCTTATATTTATGGTATGAAAAAAAAATGTACATAATTAAAAGTAAACTATTTTCAATCAATTAGATGTTGCATTAATTATATTTATGATAATTTTTATGTTTAAATTATCAAAAATATTTATTTTATTTATTTATCATAAATTATGTACACTAAAAATTTCGAAGATGTGTGATGATTTCACCACACCAAATGTTGCATGGATATTTATGATATTTTTACTACACTTATATTTTTTATAATTTATCCACACTAAACATTACATAGATATTTATGATTATTTCATCACACTAAATATTGCATTGATATTTTACCTACATTATATTTGTCATAAGTTTCCCTTATATCTACTGTATTGATATGTGTGATATTTTACTCTACTTATATTGCATCAAAATGGAATATTTATTATGACTATGCTTTGTAAAAATATATTATTAATTTAAATCAAATAAAGTTTGACAAATTAGGGTCTTTAACATTTATTTCTAAAATATTTTATATTTGAGTCCATAAATATGATATATAATTCCAAAAAACTCTAAATTAGGACATGATAATAACAATATTCAATTCATACATTTGATACTAAAAAAATGTAATAGAAATAGTGTTGAGTTTTAATCTGAACTAAAATATCTCCAGATTTAATGAAATGATGATTAATTAATGAAGCAATAATATTGAATAGGGAAAAAAATTTAATTATTAGTTTTTAGTGACTTTTTCTTCATATTTTGGTACACTATTATTCTTTAGCTCTACATATAATTTAGAAACATATTTTTAAAAGAGAGATTAAATCAAATGTTAGAATATATGCTTAGAATGCATATGATGGACCAAAAATTCAAATGGAAAAAATATCTTGGTTGAATTTACATATAACAATACCCACCATAACTCATTTAAAATGGCACCTTTTAGAGTACAGACACCTAAATTCTATCATATGTAATTTTCAATGTTAATTTTTGACAAATATTAAACCAATTAACTTTCACTAAAATATATGACTCTTATTTTCCATTCCTCTAGCCTTTATCTATATGTGGTCTTGACCCTTCTATTTTCCATTACTACTACACATGAATTCCCAATTCATTACTCAATCCACATTATATCACTCTATGAATACTCCCAGTTTTAGGTCAAATTTTCTTGATTTTTTTAGGATAGGTTTATATTATATAAATAGGTCTATATTCATGGACCTATCCACTTAGTGTAACCTTTTTCCCATTCCAATTAACACTAGTTACCAAAATTTTAAATATACATATGGGTCATCTCATATGTTTTTGAAGTTAGCTGAAGTGAATTATATAATTAAAATTTTATAAACATAAATCAAAGGTCATTCATTATCATTATATAACCCTAGAGCTTTGAAATATCTATTGAGCACTTATACATTACTACACATTGAGAAAATCTACTTTATCAATCATAAATTCAATAACAATCACTAGGAAAAGCTCTAATCTAAGTATAAATAATTATAAATTAATTCAACATTAAGCATTGTCAAGCATCAAATCCAAATTACTAAATGCATGTATATAGTGAAGGATCATAATTACATAATCATTATAGGTGGGAAAACTATTTGTGGCTTGATTACCTCCTCATAATATCTAGATAAATAGGTAATGTTCAATCATAAATTAAGGTGATTAGGTTTAGGTCATCCCATTACCCTTCCCCTACTTTTTCTATGTTTTTAACTCTGACAACCACACCTATGGTTTTTAAGGTGAAAATAAGGTAAACATAGGTTTATGCATGGCATTAATGAATTTTAATTTATCATCCATCTTAGTAAACATAGGTGTAGGTAGCAAGTAAATTATAATTTTTTCACTTTCATAATGGACAAATACATATTCAATATATAATTTTATACCACGTGGATGTCTAAGGAGCACAAACTTGTCCATATATAGATAAATACTTTATTCCCATACTTGAACCATCATAAGCTAGTCTTATCCTAGTTTCTACGAACAAAAATATTTTAAAATAAAACAATAAATATAAAAGATAAGTATATTATATTGGTTGTATTTGATATATAAAATATGATATGTGTCAATTAATTTTAATCAATTCAACTTTTACATTTAAATTTATGCTTGAATATCATATATTATAATCTAAATTATCTCAAAGGCATAAAACATGAAGTTATTTTTGGAATAAAGAGTATAACATCCATTGGTTGGGAAGTCATAGATAAAAGAGTAAATACAATACTATAATTTATTTAAAAATATGACATGAAAATGGTTGACATTAGGAAAAATATCAAGGTTGCATCTGATAGACAAAAAAACTATGCAGTTTTGAAAAAGGTTCCTATAAAGTTTTCAAGTTGGAGACAAATTATTTTTAAAAGAATGTACTCAAAATATTTACATTAAGTTTTTTAAAACATCCAAATTATTTCCATAATATTTTGGACCCTTTGACATTATGTAAAATATAAACCTCAATGTGTATCAGTTAGCACTTTCACCTTCTCACTACAAATAGATGATGTTTTTTATGTATCTATAATTATAAAATATGTTCCTAATCATTGAAATGTTCTATATTGGTAAAATTTATAGGTGGAGGATGGAACAACTATCCAATTGGAACTAGTTTGGATCCTATCGAAGTCACTGTTTGTGTAATATATTAGTCTAATTGGTTCAAATGATTAAGTGGAGAACTACATGGGAGGAAGAAAAAATATTTTATAGAAATCACCCTCACCTATTCTAAGTAATGGACATCGAGACATTTTAAATATAAGGGGAGGTGGATGTCATACCCCCATTAATAAGACTTTAGTTTATGTCATAATAAGTGGCAAGAGATAAAAATATTCTATTAGAAACACTAATTAATGAAATCTATGTGATTCATTCATTAGTAAATTTAGTCATGATTTTATTTTTGAGGCATTAATGTGTATCTAGTTCAATATTATACTATAATGCATTGTTATTATTATTTTTCATGTGATGAGTAAATTTTTAATAGTTATTATTTGTTTAGTAATTACACTTTATTTTAAATTTATTATGGACTAGGTATTTCTAATGTTATGTGGGTTATTTTTTGGGTTCCTTTATTGTCCATGAAAGGGATATGATTGGATATGGGAAAACATGGTTTAAAAATACAAGGTAAACAAGACGAGAGAATTAGGAATCCTAATTAAATAATATAATTCATTAATAAAATATACATTCGCGTCATTTAATTATTCTTATGTTGAATAATTATTATTTTCAAAGTAAGTTAGTCTTTTACATAAGTAGATTGATTTCACTTGACATTACTTTTAGTACTAGGATTTAAGTTCTATGTTTTTCATAAAATTTTAGTATAATAGTTATATTACATGAAACCCAACATAAAAAAATGTAAAATTTATCATATTAAGTTGAGATTTGACTCAAACTTGACTGAAACTATTATATACAAATGTTTTTTTATAATAGATTTGGGAATTTTAAACTAATCCAAAGAAATAAAAAAATAAATCCAATTATGGTGGAAATAATATTTAAAATGGAGGGGTAATATAATCCCCACTTATTTTTTAACAAGTTTATAAATTTGAAAAAGGTAGGAGTTAATCCTAGCCCTAATCCCTAACCATAGTTAATTGAGGTGGTTAACAAAAATGATGGTTAAGAGGTCAAATATTACTTGTGTTTTGAGTTTTGGATAAGCCATCATTTGGTGTATTGTTAGATTGAGACTTAGATTGGATGACATGGAAGGAGGAAGTGAGTGAGTTTTATGTTTTGACTATTGATTTCCATCATATGCAATGCAAGTAAAATTATTTATTAAATTTTATATTGATTTAACATGTAATGGATTTGTTAAGGAAGTTATGACTTCATGTAAAACTTTATAATGTTTATCAACTACAACTTATAATGGTGGTTATGCATGCGTGCAACCTTAAATATTTTAGGATTTTACATATCCTATCACATTAGATAATAATAAATAGAAATAAGGGTGATATGATTGATACACAATGTAGGAATAAAAGGAAAGAGAGAAAAAGTGACAAAAAAATAAAATGAGTTGATTTACCATTGAAGTATTTTAAGCTTGAGAATTGAGTCTTAAAAAAACTTAAAATGAAACTAGTGTTTCTAGTTAATTTTGTAAGATTATTTTATTATATTTATTTTGTGATAAAGCACATACTCTCTATGTGTAAACCCTACATTATATTTTTGTTATATATCATTATTTATAATACATTTATCAATATATAAACATTAAATATTCATATATAAAAATAAAAATACTCACTTATATGAGTCTATGAGTCCTAAAGGAAAAAAACTTAATAATAGGTTAAAACATATTCATTAATCTAATGTGTTTAGAAATAAATAAACATAAAAACATACATATATTATTAATTTATAAATAATGTTTTAGTTTTAAGATAATTACATTTTTAACAATCATAATGACATACTTGAGTATAATATGTACACTTATATGTTGATCTAGAGGATTACAACCCAACCCCATGTGGTGAATATGAAATTTAAACATATTAGATTGTAAATAAACTTGGATTACAATGTTATATACATCCATAAGGCTATAAATCTATAAAAAAATACTATAATAAGTTTTAAGGAAAACCCCAAATATCAAAACATTAAAAAAATGTTTATTAAATTTTATACACAACCTATTTCATGACTCCTTGATTTCACTATAAGACCTATAGTGGTAGGTAAGATAAGTCAAAATAAGAAAAATATTAAAAGTTGAGGGTTAGATAATGTTGGTTAGGTTTCATGTTTTAGGAATGAACATGTAATAATAAATAGTGGTCACTAAATAGCTACTACAAAATAATATAATACCTAATTCGAACAAACTATAGGCCCACTAGGAAAATTGATGAACTATCAAAGATTGAATACATGCTGGTAAAAAATTCGCCCAGCCTTTGTTTACAAGTAACTAATAAATTTTTGGATGATTAAAACCTATAAAATATCTTAATGAATAAAACCTTACATGGAAAATAATAACTTAGGTGCAAACAACTAGGTCACATTATTGTAAAAGAAAACATCAAACAAAATTTAAAGTATAGAGATGGTTGATTTCAACCTAGTGGATACAATAAATTGATACCTCTTGTATGAAAATTTAAATAGATATTAAAATTATTGAAGCCTTATATTATCTCTCTTGTCACTTTTTATGTTCCCAATTGTAAAGTGTTTTCCCACACCCAATATTATGTTTTTTCATCTTCACAATGTTATCTAAGTACATGGTCAAGATGTGGAACTAAATTTATATATTTTAATGGTTTTAATAGTTTATTAACAATGTTATTTGTTTTACAACTAAAGTTTGTTGGAAAATTATGAACAAGGAAAATTGGCATGTTTTTAAGCCACTTTATATCTATTAAGGTTTAGAAATTTGTTTGAACTTATTTAATGACTAAGTACATACTTATGGTTGTTAAATGATACTGATTTGAATATGATACTATTTATGTTCATGATCCTCGGTAGATGATTAATTCTTAAGAAGATGAGAATAAGATATCAAAAGGTATACATGAAGGATATTATAATTCATTAGTTTTATTGTATGTTAATTGATTCATGTAATAAAATTATAAGAGTTTATTCATTCATGGATTATTGTAGTATATCATATTTGATTCTTAAAGGAATATAGGTTAATTTTGAAAGATATTTTCTTGAATTTAATCATTATTTATGGTGTTAAATTTATTAGTGAATACTAAACTATATATTGCAATAGTTTGAAGTGTATATAAATGAATTCCCTTTGGAAATTTTGTTCCACGTGATATGGAATAAAATAAGATAAGATGGTAATCAATGATCATACTAAACAATTTGTTTTCTTTTACTAAAGCATTTTATATTGGATAAAGACAAATAATTTAGGTTAAGAATTATATTTATTTAAATATTAATAAAAGGACAATATTTTGAAAAAATACTAAATAATAATATTCTCTTTAGGACCAATACATGAAAGTGTAAATTCATATGAACTATGCCATTGTAACTAAACCCTAGAATGGTAGATATATATATATATATATATATATATATATATATATATATATATATATATATATATATATATATATATATATATAGAGAGAGAGAGAGAGAGAGAGAGAGAGAGGGGTTATCAGACACTATTTCTAGGTAGTGTATGAAATGAAAATGCATGAATATTTAACTTGTAGATGCTAATGTAAGTAGTTGACAAGTGTAAATTAGGAAACTTTAAGAATTAAGGAAATGGTAAAAGGTAATGTACCAATGATGAAAATATTAAATTAATAAATTTATTATAATGGATAGAATTATATTTTACCTAATATTTAATCTACATATTCATTTATGTTATGAAATATTTATCAAGCCTATCAAAACTAATTGGGAGTGATTTTTAGGGAAAAATATAATATGCAATGGTTAAAAGTCACATCATGATAACAATAACTATCTGTAAGACATTAAGACTAGGTCCTTTATACCCAAGATTAATATAGGAGTCATCAAGATCATAGAGGAGATGGAAGATATGTTGAATGACCTTGAGAAGGAGGTGGAATTATTGGAGGATTTGTTAGAAAAGGTGGACTTGTCAAAGGAAGAAGTCTTTCAAGAGGAGGAGGAGTTGGGAGATGAGGAGTTGTCAGATGAGGAGCTGATATAAGAGGAGGAAATTGAGGCACTACTAGAGGAATCTATGGAGGATTTGTTGGAAATGATCAAGATTCATAGAGGGTAAACTGTGGAGCTTGGAGAGTGCCTTAAAATATGGGTGGATTTTAGGAAGAATGTTGCTTTGGTTATGATTGAGAACAATAATTTGTGGGTAGAGGTAGCCCTTTGGCACAAGTTATGGGTGATAACGGTGCTAGGGATGGAGCTGCCTCTACCTTCCTCCTTAAGAAATCCTTATTTAAGAGAGACTATGGTAGAATTAAGGATTAAGGCCATGTGTGGAAATGATGCTAGTAAAATACTAATATAAATGGTTCAAAAACTTGTTAACCTTTTTCTTTTGAGGGAGGATGTGTTTTGCACTAGATTTTCTTCAAAGTTAGGTAGACCTGTGGAGAAACCAAAGGAATATGGTCTCCATTGGGATGGAACATACTACTTTATGGGCCTAAAGCTACTACTGATCACTTTGGTCAAGCTCCTTTGCTCACAGGAAGACTTTTGGATATCCCAACATTCAATGGAAAAGTTTATTTGGAACCTAGGGATCTTAATGTTTTGGACCATGTCCCTCTATCAGTTTTGGGAAAAAAAGGACTTAAAATGGTCTACCTTTTGTGATCTATGAATTTGACTAAAGAGAGGATGGTTAGTATCGTGTTAGTTTCAAATTAAAAATAAAATGAAAGAAACACACTAACTAGCATAACATCTCTATGCCTAGACACTAGGGAGAGCTTAGTTAATAAACATGAATAAAAAACACAACTAAAATGCAAAATAAACCTTAATTTACCTTCCTTAGATGCTTCAAAATTATTGTTTTAGTGGCTTTGCTTAGCTTTTTCTCATGAAGTCTTCATCAAAGGAGGCTTGGCTATCTCCTCTTTTACTTGGCACCTTATGGCTTTGGCTTGGATTGGATTGGAATCAATTTGGCATAGTAAAACTAATTTAAATAGCTTTTGGAATCATTTGTGCATTATAAATTTCCATTATCAAGACTTAAAAATGATTTTCATGGCCTCTCTATTTATAGATTTTTGAGATTGATCAGAATCAACCTAAACCATCCATCTCAAGATTGAGATGTGTGGCTAAGGATTAATATAATTATGTAATTAAAATACATAAATAGGGTCATAAATATTTGGGATATAAGAGAAATTAAGAGGCATAGAAGGCATTGATGAGGTATGGGAGGCATGAATCCTGATCTTATATGTATTTATGGCTTAGGGATGTCTTCCCAAGAAATGATATCACCTAATGATGTAGATATTCAATATTCATTTCTAAAAATAAGTATTCAACAAGTTTCCATATAATTATTAATTAGGATCTAATTTTGTTTGGTTATCTATTAAACATTATTAATAACATTTCTCAAAAATTACTCAAATTGAGCAAAATGCCTTGTTATTGGTCCAAAATTTGATTGGATCAAAATTGGAAGTTAATGTCAGATGCATTGGAACTGTATTCCCATTTAGGATTTACCAATATCAAATAACAAAATAACATGTCTCATGTAATGAATTTGATATAAAAGAGCAATTCAAAGCACTTAGGTGCAAAATTTGCATTTTAACTTGAAATAATCTAGTCAAAGTTAGCTAGCCCATAAATTGCATTACCCCATTTAGTGATACCCTAGCTAGAATTAGCACTTGAATATGTCAATTTCAACTTATTTAATGTGATTTAGTGTTTTTAGGACAAATTGTGTATTTTGGTGGAAATGGGTCAAAATCCTAGTTGGGGGTCATTGGTGGCTAGATTTAGGTGTCTACATCTTTTCCTCCCAGGTTAGAAGGGATCTTATAAGATTTTTATCCACCTAACTAGAATTTTGATGTTAATCTTGACTCTCTCATTCCTTTAGTCTCAATACAACCCTTCTTAGAATAGGGATAAATAATAGCATCAATATCATCTATAGAGAGTTGGATCTTTAGTTTTTTATCCTGAAGACACTAGATGGACTCCCAAATGTCCCTATTAGACATGCACAATATTTTAAAATTAGAGTCCTTCTAGACATATGATTTGACTTGGTACTCTCAAGAAAAGGGATAAAGAACAAAAATAGATTCAATTCCTTGTGGGCTTCGATGATTTTTTGGAAATTAGTCTTACAGTTTCAAAAGGTGGTGACTTTGTGGTTTTGTCTTCACTCTCTCTGATTAGGACAACCCCTATTATAGCTATTGGGAGGAAGGTTCAAGATCTTTCCCTAGAATATTTCCACATGATCCTTAACATGATGCATGCTAAGTTCCATCAAGAATCAAACTAGGAGATTAATCATAGTTTTTTTAATTTTTCACTCACTGTTGTTCTTCTCTTCTACCTAGTTTAGATAGATTTTAATTCTATTTTGGAAAGATGGCATGCTTTCCTTCACTTAGCTTGATTTTTCAAAAAAATTATCTGGTTCTCCCTTCCTGGGATGACCTTGGGATCAAACTTTCCTTTTTCAAGTTGGAAGCCTCGATAGATGGAATATAAGGATATAAGGATTTCATCTCTACTTAGTTATCAATTTTAGACCATTGGCCTTATTAGTGCTTAGAATTATGGCTGTTGAAGAGTCTTGAGTTCCTCAAGAAGCATTAATATCAAGAATTCAAATTCCAAATTTATATGCTTCCTTATAAATGCATGTTGTCACATACACCTTAATGGAATCCATTTATTAAGATTTAAAACAATACCAATCTCATGTGGGATGTCCTTGTGGAAGGTTGATGTGGCCATGATGGATTTTAAATTTACTAGCTAATATTGATGGATTTTTGGATTCACTAATAATTGGTCACATGGATGTTGGACCAATTTGCTGGGTTTTACCTCTAATAATTCAATTTTTTCTTTAAAACACTTGTTTGAATTTAATTGTAGTCACATCCACCTTGATGGAATCATGTTCCTAGATATCAAAACAAGGCTATTAGGAATGCTCATGGATGCATGAGATGTTCTAAAGTGGTGGTTTGTAAATGGGCCTTTTTTGACTTGGATTCTTTGGGAACCTATCTTGGGTGTACCTTATTCTTCTATGTTTTGATATTTTAGTTGGACATTTCTTTTATAATTCATATCCCCATGGGGGTCCTTTACCATTTAAATTTTTTTATTGGGAACCTTGTCCCCCTTATGACAAGGTTAAAAATGACCTATTTTTTTCTCCTCATTGAGCTCTACCATATTGTGATCCTTAGAGGAAACATAAACCCTCTAACTATTACTCTATTGTATGATGGCTACATGGATGTATCTGATGGTAGAATATATTTCTCTTAGGTGGACCTCTTGATGTGCAGCGTCATCCATGAAGACATGATGAAGTTGAATTACCCTTAAAGTCCTATTTTATAGCTACTCCTTAGTTTTATTTCCTAGTTTTTTGTTTTTAGTTTGATCTTATAGTCCTTTATATTTTGGTCCTTTGACCTTGTTGTTGGCATGTTAAATATTTTGTACTTCACTTTGGTGATTCTAGGTCCCTTTAAACCTAGATTTTACCCTATCAAATAATTTTTTTTACTTAGTATGAAAATAAAAAATACAAAATGAAAGGTGGGTTTTAAGTGGATATGAAACTTGGTAACAGAGATCTAGTTTCAACACTATGGAACTCTATGTTAGAAAATTATTTATTTGATTTTTATTCACCAAGAAATGGTGAGGTCACAAAATGACAATGTGGGAAATGCTATAAATGATCATAATTATATGAATACAAGAAGAAGATAGGATAAGGAAAGGGATAGAGATCATAATCTTAGTAATGGTAAAAACTAGAGCTAAAACCAACATTAAGATAAAAGATTGCATCAAAATCAGAATCAATAGCAATAAAAAAACCCCTCCTTCACCCCTCTTATATAAAATGGAGAGGTCATTCAAGGCATATTGGGGGTATTAGGAACTATCCAAGTCAAGTTGGAGGAATATGAAATTTTTTTGTTTAGATTAATGATCAATCAAAATCTAAATCTAATGGAAAATATGGAAATCTAATAGATGCAGTTGGAAGTAGGAAATATTATAGTTAGTAAATGAACCCATATTTTTGAGAAATCAAGAAGGTTCTACTTTTAATCTATAAGATATGGGAAATAGAAAATGGGGATTATACCGAGGCTTGATTATCTAGCCTACAATATTACTTTAGGCTATAAATTACTATCTCAAACATTCAATCCCACATTTCTATTGAATGTTTGGGTTGATATATTACATTAATTTGGACGGTGATGGTTTATTGGTGTCGGTCCATTTTGTATTAAAAAATAAATGACAAAGAAATTATCACATGGGAATATGTTTAAAATATATTCAAGATAAGGTACATCTTAGCTAATCACATGAAAAAAATAGCCTAAATTTCAATTATTGTAGTAAAAAAACTTGTTTACGACTGAATATCAGACCAAAATTTTTAATTTTATTTGATATGATGATTATATGAGGTATTAAGAACCAAGATTAATAAATTAAACTTGGGACTTAGATATGTGATAATGCATGACATGAATCTCACTAATCTAAATACTTTGTCTACTACCATAAAATAAACATATGTGGATAAAAGAAAAAGAAAAGTCTAAAATTAAATGTAGGCAATAAATGAAGAATAAAACAAATAAATATATAAAGTCTGCACTTATTAAAGGGTTCAAAAAGAAAGAATTTAATTATATCAATGTAAAATTTTGAAATAATCCTATAAATTATCAAGGCAACACAAAAAGAGGTAAAAAGACTTATTATTACCAAAATAGTGTTGCTCCATCTCCATGTGATCCCAATTATTCCATGAGAGCCAACCAAGTGTCATTAACACAATGTGGGCCAAATCAATGTTGTTATATTTTTTTAAATTTTCACTATAATAAATATTTCCTATGGGAGTATGTTAAAAAAAAGGCCAACCATAAGGTATATGCAATGATAGATACCCTCCACGTGGAATTATAGGCCACTTCAATTAAAACTATAGGTATTTTATTAAGTTTTTATTTATCATTACTAATTTATTATATATATTCTAACAATTTCATTTCATATAAGGTTTCTTTTGAAATCAAAAATAAACCTACAAAAGTGAGATAAGTATGGCAAGTAGAATTTGGTATGGGAAAGAGATATCTTGTAAATGAACACTTGTAAAAAGTGAAACTATATTTGGAAGTCTTTAAGACTTAGTTAAATATGTGTTTATCTCCATTAGGATCGCATGATGTCATATGATGAACATAATGGCTTCATGCAATTTAGGCTCCTTTAGACTATTTGGAAAAGTGATTCCAATTTTTTTGTGATAATGGAAATTTATCATCTTCTCTATGAATCAATAATGTAAGGCCCCTTAGAATTTTCTTAGCATTACAACTTTAGAATGTAGTGAAGAAGGGATGCCTATTCTACTCTATACAAGTAGAAGATAAAACTAAGGATGTAGAACCCAACTTGAGATATTACCCTATTGTACAAGAGTTAAAGGATGCTTTTCCATAAGAATAACTAAGGTTAAATATAATAATGAAATTTGAATTTACTATAGATATTATACAAGGATATACACCTATGTCAAAATATCTTTATAGAATGAACATTGTAGATATGCATAATAATTTAATTTCAAATACAAGAGCTCTTGGATAAAGGTTTATAAGGCCAAGTGTCTCATCATGAGGAGCACCTATTATGTTTGTTTGTTATATTTTTGAGAATTTAATAATATTCATTGATTACCATATGTTTAAGATATTAACCATTGATAATTATTATCCCTTAAAAAATATTGATTATAGTTTTAATTAGATGAAAGGGGAAGGTGTGTTATAAAAAAATGTTCTTAGATTAAATACCATTAACTATTTATCAAGGAGGATAATTCACAAAAATAACATTTTAAACTTGGTATAGTCACTATGAGTCATAAAATCATGTCATTCAGTCTAACCAATGCACCTACAACTTTCATGAGCCTCATAAATAGAATTTTTCAAGATTATATAAATTAATTTATTTTAGTGATAATTGATGAAATCCTAGTCTAATATAAAAATTAACAAGAAAATGAACACCATTTAAGGTTGGTTTTGAAAAGGTTGTATTATATAAGGTTTTTGGTCAAGTTATACAAGTATTCTTTTCTAAAAATTAAAAAAAAAATCATTATTTGAGCCATATAATATTTAAGGATAGCATTTTAGTAGATCCTATGGAAATTAAGGCTATTAAGGAATTTCCATCCCATAATAATGTGCACGAGGTTATTAGTTTCATGGGCCTTGATAATTAATATCAATAGTTTCTTAAAAAAAGGATTGTGTTTTATTAAATTTGGGATATATGTGAAAATCTTAGATGACCACACTACTATGCAAAATCAGGAGAACAATATAACAAAAACAATATTCACTGATTTGGAATTATTTTATTCTATAAAGTTACTAAAAATAGTAAAACATAAGGAGAAAATAAAGACTTAGTTGGAAACTATGCCTTTGGGAGGAAAACTGATCTAAAACTTGTTGTGTAAAGGGGTGTGGTGACTAGAATTAGGATCTTAGAACTAGATTTGGGCCTAGACAATAGTGTTGGGAAGAGGAAATTATAGGTGTGGAACTCTTATCAAACTAGGGTGCTCTTATCTACTTTCATTAAGGAAATCATGTTTTCTAGGTTCTTTGTGCCTTTGTTTGTAGAGTCTGTGTCTGGTGTGGGAGCTTAAGATCACTTACGAAGACCACTATGTAATTAACTTTCCTTCAAAAACCCTAGTTCGTTGTCATGTGAAGACCAATTAAAATTAATGGTAAAAATGGGTCAGTGATTGAATTTGGGTGAGACCTCAATACCCCATATTTTGAGTGCTACTTACATATCAATAATCTAAAGAGGAATACAACTTCATGCAGTTATCCCATACTATGATGTTGTGTGAATAAATAGTGATATGTGTTAGATGTTGGTTCAATAATGATGTGATTATATGATTTAACTATTAATTATTACCTATGACATGTAATCAAACTTGAGCTATGGGATAATAAGGATATATGTAATTATAATTGGGATAAATAGGTATTCTTCTCTCAATGTGCTAGTGTGATTCTAATTCTTTTAGGTGTGGAATCCTATTGTGTGATAAATGGTTTGAGAAGTGATTATATAGTCACATAATTGATAATTAATTTGAATTGGAATTCTTAGGGACATGGGATGACCTTTTTATATGCTTGAATTTGGTAAATTAGCCATTATTTCATGGGAAGACATGAGAGGGGGGAATGATACTAGAATAGTGTGTTCCTGTCCCCTAGGGTGATCTTGTCTAATGGGTGATTTTATCATGATAATTATTATTTAGGGCCTAAAAAATGTCTAAATTTTACCATAATAAGTCTTAATCCATTTAGGGGTCCTATATCAGTTTATAAGAGTGTGTAAGGTGGTTGAAAGTGACCAAAAGGGGCCCTAAGATAGGTATAGAGCTATGTGTGTAAAAGAGTGGTCAAATGTGTGCAATTTTAGATTAAATATTAATTTTACATGTCTAAATCCACCCCTCCCCATTTTATTCTAGTAATGTAACAAATTATAACTAATAGATTAAAATGAAAAATAATGCATACTTGAACTTACCTATGGGAAGGAATCTTAGATGTATGTCATAATTCTAAACTGTGCTCCACACAAAAACCTATAGTGACATATGTAATATCAGTCTCTAATTAAGATGAATATAAATAATTAAAATATATAATACTATATATTGATAAGTAATGAATACATTTAATCAAGTATGTGAATAATTGCATCTTTTTGGATTGAAAACTGATGTAAAAACTAGTGGTCAGGCTATGTTGTGTGTTTGTATTAACATTGAACATATTATATTAGAATATGAATTCCATAATAATTATCTATAAGTGAGTGTAATAAATAAATCAAGTGTGATTTATTCCATCATTTTCATTCTAGAGTAGTGGATTATCTTATAATCTTTGTATGAATCTTGATATACATATCGAGTGTAAAAAATAGGTGTAGATCTTGATGCAAATATTAAACCATCCACTAAAAATGAAATGGGGTTTGATTTTGGTGTAAATTCATGAAAAAATAGTGTAAATAATGAGTATAATCTAGGTCTAGTGTATAAATCAAGGATAATGACATGAATTATCATTACATATGTGAAACTACTAAAAAAATAGTATAATGAGGAAATAATATGACATGCACATGCTTCCAACTAATATATGGTACATAAATATTTTGAGAGTGATTAAAATAAATATGATTATAAGTAGACACTAAGTGGCAAATTGAAATAACATGTCGTGTAAGTTTCCCTCAAACCAAATAAATCTGAGTAAAACTATGTAATTATGAATAATTCTAGAAACTAAGAATGTGAAACTACTGAATACTGGTCTGAGTAAATTGAGGTTTTGATAAATTCTATAAATTTCCATTTTTGGATTTTGGACAAAAATTCTAATAAGGGAACTAGATTAGTTCTCTCTTATCCAATGTGTCACACCTATCCAAATTAACTTTTTGTGTGTATTTTTAGCCTAAAATTATGTCAACTATGTAATCATTGTTAGATCCTCTTTGTGTACTACTATTGGAAACCTGGTCTATAAGACAAGCCTCTATGAATTCTCACTCTTTTAAGGTGAGTTATTGAGCTTGTGTAATAACTTAACTCAAAATAAAAAGGTTGTCTAGTAGGTTGTTATGATGTAAAATTATAAATCCAAGTAATAATGATAGAATGGAAAAACATGACATCATTGTGTATTTAACCTGAGCATAGTGATAATGTAAGATGCATGTGAAAACAATCATTCACAAGAAATGTGTCTAGATAGATTTGAAAATGAAGCATATAGATCAATTAGTCAACTAAGTATAAAATTTTGAATCAAAATACTTAGGGAGTAATGCATGATGTCCATCATGGAATTGGAAGGGGTTAGGTGCATGATGTCCATCCTAACATCCAAAATCATGAAAAGAGGAAAGAAAAATGTCATGGTCATGATGAACATAATCAAAAAGTACACATGTAACAGAAAACATAAGATAGAAGGAATATTGGCTAAAAATAAGGGACATGTTCAAATTTCACTCACTAAAATAAAAAACACATACAAAGGCATGTTAAAAATCTCCCACATACATAAAATAAAGAAATAGAGGCTTAGAGCCACATAGAAAGACATGTTTAAATGCCTATATTCATGAATATAAAACACAGACAAAGATGTTCAAATTTCCTCACACACATACAATCAAATATATAAAGGATTAGAGCAACTTGGCAATGACATATTCAAATGTCCTCAGAGCAAATGTAGAAGTGTATAGAATATACAAATCTAGGAAAAGTAATATAAGAAGCATGAATGATTATGTATTCTAATCAACAAGATCTGAGGTTTAATTTAAGCAATATTTAGTAACTATGATAGTCAATTATATAGAGTGATCAATATCATAAGATGTAATAAAATGTAAAGTACTGAGTATGTGAGTAGGATAATGTGGGAAAAGAAGGATAAAACTTGTGTTTACCATGCCTCCAGTGAGATAGATAATGAATGTACATGCTCTAGGAAGCCTATGTGAATTATAAAACTTAGTATTGATAATATGAACTCATTAGGATAACATCAAGGTGAGAGACTATAGAGCACTATGTTCCTATCCTACACAACACTCTTGTCTAACTATGATTTCTAAATGTGTAACAATAAAATCAATTCTAATTGGTTCTAGGAATTATTATCTTATGTAATCTAAATTCACTCATATATAATGGTGAAACATGTATGATATAAAACTATCTAATACATATATACAATGTAATTTATAACTAAACTTATGTATGACAAAGTACATATAAACATGCATAGGCCTTGATTTTGGTATTTTCTATGATATTTTACTATTTTTTTATTTTCAATTTTTTGACAGGAGTATGTATGAGGGAAGAAATGTACTAACCAATGAATCCCTTAAGATTCTTACCATTAATATATTCTACATTGAAAAAAGGAATGATGATCTCTTGCAGATGGAGAGTATCAAGTAATTGTGTATAATTTAAATGTTTTCCATATTCACATACTATGTATAATCAATATCATTAGGATCATACCAATCTAGATTGTTAAAATCATCTTCTAGATTTAAAACTTGTAAAATTCGATTATTATATTTTTTTTATATACATATAAATAAGGTACTACACCATATTATGGTATTGACCTTTGTGATTTATTTTTTTCAATGTGTAATGTGTCATGTGACTTTAGTGATATGTCATTACTTGTATCTTTTATATGCTAGCTAAAATTATGCATCTGCTGGTTGCTCTTACTTTTAAGAAACTTTATCTTCTCTTGAAACTATGATCATTACACTTTCATGTGTAAATGTGACATGGTTGACATCTTTATCCATTTCCCCCTATTGTTATCATCAATGATCTTCCTAATTAAATGTTATATTGTGCCATACTAAGACATAAGTGTAATAACACTGAACATGTATTTGGCCCAACTATGCAACGTAACTCAATTGATCAAATAAATGATTTAGATAAAGTACTATTACCCAAATTTTCCTTTACTAGAGTGTCATACTATAAAAATTAATTTGAATAATTTTATTGATCATCACATTAGTACATTGCTTTCCATCTCTGAGGGGATTGAGTATCAAAGGCTCTAGAAAATATGATTTTTTTTTAGTCAATTCCTTTGGAACCACACTTGAGACTATATTTTTTGTATGTATTTCATGTTTTTAACTTTATTTTGTTATAAACCATATTTTGAGAATGCTTTTTTGTTTACCTTGAATTTGATTTTGCAACTTCTCTTGTATTAATTTCACTTTTTCTTGTTGTAACTTGTGCTTTTTAAAGTGTCCCCCTTGTAATTGCTTTTTTTGATCTTGTTCCCTTTGTGATCTTGATTTATCTAACTTATCTTATTGAACATTTTATTTTTATAATCTTATTTTTTCAACATTTTATTCTATTAATTATGCCTTTTCAAATTTTTATTGATTTGATTTATCCTTTAGTAACTATTTTTGTAGTAGTTATGATTTTGTAACTTCTAATTTAGGAGATGCATTCATAAGGTGAGTGGGTTTCTTAAGTGACATTTTAATGATAGGATAATTGATATCTATTATATTTTGTATTTTATTCCTCAAAGTTAAAAATGATCTGTATGATGCCCATGCATTATATGATAAGCAAAATAATATTTTAATTTCCTTATAAGATGTAAAGCAGGTACTTTGATCAGTTCATTTTGAATCATTTCCTTTAAAATATCACTTAAAATATTATTAGACCTTTTTATACTTTTTAATCACTTCTTGTAGATGTTTTTTTTTTTTTTTTTTAAATTTCTCATTTTGATATGAAATCTTGCTAGGTAATACATTGGTAGATGGAGATGCACACACATGATTAATACTAGCATATTTTGGATTATTTGTACATATAATCTGATGTTCCAATAATGTGATCTTTATACTAAAAATATGATTTTTATTTTATAACTCTGATATGAACTTTTCCATATCGAGTATTTCTTATTTTAAAGCCTCACAAGCATAAGCCCTAGGTGATTAAGATTGAACATGCATACTTACACACTAAAGAAGAGATGTGGGAGGTGGAGGGGTTTAAAGAAGGATAGGTTGGTTACCTTAATTTGTAACTATAGGATGGGATGCCTCACATCTTAGAGTAATGATAACATGGACCTAGTTATATGGAAATTATCTATCACCCTCTTGGAGGATAGGATGAGGATGAACAGATTATTTCTTATCCATAAAATATGACACTAAAACTTGGAAGATTGATGCTATATCAAACTATATCAGATATATAAATCATAAAACAACCATTGGACATAGGAAAAATAAGGATATAAAACAATATATGATTAGTAGTTGGTAATATTTGAATAATAAATGAGTTCACCAATATGTTTCATCAAATTTGGGATTAATGTGAAAACCCTAGATGATAACACTACTATATAAAATTAGGTGAATAATATAATAGTGATAAAATTCATTGATTTATAATTATTGTATTTTTGAAACTTACTAAAAATAGAAAAACATAAGGATAAAACAATAAGTTAGCTAGAAACTATGCCTTTGGGAATAATCCACATCTAAAACTTTCTTGTGTAGAGAGGTATGATGACTAGAATTAGGATCCTGGAATTGAATTTAGACTTGGACAGAAAATATTGGGAAGAGGACACTATAGGGGTGGTACTCATGTCTAACCTAGGGTGTTGTTTTCCAATTTTAGTGAGTAAATTAGGATTTTTGGGTTCTTTATGCCTTCATATATAGAGACTATGTCTAGTACATGAGTTTGAGATCACTTGTAGAGATAACTATGTAACTGATTTTCCTTTAAAAACCTTAGTTACTTTTAATGTTAATATAAATACAAACCAATGGTAAAAATGGTTTAGGGATTAAATTTAGTGGGAAATCAAAACCCCATGTGTTGAGTGCTACCTACATACCAATACTCTGAAGAGGGATCAAACTTCATGTAGTTCTCCCATGCTATGGTGGTGTGTGAATAATTAATGTAAAGTGATAGATGATAGTGCAATATTGATGTGATTATATGATTTAACCATGAATTTTTACATGTGACATGTACTTAGACTTTAGCTCTGGGCTAATATGGCTATATGTGATCAAAATTAGGAGAAATAGGTATCTTTCTTTCAATATGTAAGTGTGATTCTGATGGTTTTCAATGTTGAAGCCTCATGTATACCAAATGGTTTAAAAATTGATGATATATTCATAACATTTAAAATAATTAAAATGGGAATTATTATGGGCATGGGATGACCTTCCTATGGCTTTGAATTTGATAAATTAGTCATTATCTAGTAGGAAGACATGAGAGGGGGGAAGGACACTAAAATGATTCACTCATGTCCCCTAGGGAACTATTTTCCAATGGGTTATTTTATCATGATGACTATTAGGTAGGGACAAAATATGTCTAAAGTTAACCATGATAGGCCTAAGTTTATTCAGGGGTTATATATCAGCTTATAAAAGTGTTTAAGGTGGTCAAAAGTGACCAAAAGGGGCCCTAAGCTATGTCTAGAGCTAAGTGTGTAAAAGAGTGGTTAATATTGCATGGTTTTAGTTTAAATGTTAATTGTTACATGTTTATAGATATTCCATCATGTTAATTATCTTTATCTGAAAGGTACCAAGTTTTAATGGACCAAATGTGAATAAGATTTACAAAATATTAAATATTTTCTCACCACAATACTAATTCTACTAGTTTTTTATCCTAATGGAAAATTTGAGATATAAATTTAATGTCTTTAGAAGGATTAACTAGAGATTTAAACAAAATGTAAGAGTTATGGCTTATTAGTTACACAAGTAAAATCAAACTGAATTAAAACTATATGCTACATGATCTATAATTAACTATGGTTGAACATGATCTCAAAATGTAGAGACATTTTATATTAGGAAAATCATTCAAGTTATTGATAGATCATAAGAGTCTTGATCATTTATAAACTCAAACTATCTTAAGTCCCTAAGGCATAAGTGGTTGGAATTGATTAGTGACTATGATATGGACATTAATTATGTTAAGAGGAAGGAATAGTGGATTTTTGATTCCCTTAATATGAGAGTTTATTTCACTTCCATCTCTCATCTCATGTCTAAAATGAGATAACAAATAATAAAAAATAAGTAAAAGATGATTTTTAAAAGGAAATTAGTCATTAAATCGCATAGATGACTATAGATAAAAGGTATTCTAGGTATACCACTTATTTGGAGGATATTTTAAGGTTATAAAGGATTTTTATCCCAAATTATGGTAGGTATTAGGAACTACTCATGAAAGAGCTCCATCTGGATCCACATTTTACTCCTCCTTATTGTCACAAATATGAGACAAGATAAAACCATTTTATTTCTCATTCAATATTAATAAGGATATGTATCAATTTGTTTCCAAGAGTTTATAATGCCAATGAGTTAAGCTAGAAAATTTACATCATGGAGGATAATTATATCCTCATGAAATTACAAAAGATAAACTATGTGTAATTTTCATGGATTTCATTTCATGTATACCTAATTCAATTAAAAAACATGATAATATCCTTGTAGTAGTGGATAAAGTAATAAATATTTCTCACTTTATCCCAAGAAATCTCATAAATGATGCCCACATTATTATAGAGTGGTTTGATAGATTATTATTTTACCTTCATCGAGTTCTTAAAGTAATAATATATGATAGAGACAAGTTGTTTACTTCCTAGTTTTGATTGTCTTTAACTTCATATTTTGGTAAAATATTAAATTCTAGCTCTAAATATCATCATAAATGGATTATCAAATATAAAAAGTGGATGAAGTGTTATATGATATGAATATATTGTATGTGATAATACAAAAATATAAATGGTAAGATTACCTTCAACTGGTGGAATTTACATGTAATAATACTTATCATACTCACTTAAAATGTCACATTTTGAATCTCTTTATGGAAGAAAGTTGAGAACACCCACTGGGTTGGAAGGGTTAAAAAATAGAGTAAATATAGGAATAAAATTACATCAATAATATGATACACAAATCATTGTTATTAGTCAAAAGATTGAGGTTGAATCTAATATACAAAAGATATATTCATATTTGAAAAGTTATCCTAGATAATTTCAATTTGTATAAAAAAATATTTCTGAGGGTACACCCTCAAAATAATTTCTTTAATTTTGAAAACATTTTTGAAATAGCTCCATAAATTTTTGAACCTTATGAAATTTTACAAATTATCATTCCCATTACATATAATTTTGAACTTAAACCTTATATATCTAAAATACATAATATGTCTCATTTTATCTATACTTATAAAGCATATGTCTAATCCTTCACATGTTCTCAATTGGTAAAAGTTACAAGTGGAGGATTGGGTGATTATATCATCACAACATCAGGCTGAAAAGTAAAGTGTTGTATAAATTATGAGTCTAATGGTAATAGATGAGTGAGAAGAGTATTAAATGGGATTATGAAACATATTCTATAGAAATAACTCTCACATGTTTTAAATAATTATTAGCAGGGCATTTCCAATTTGTGGGGGATGTCCTGTCTCCATTAATAATTCTTTATTTTATGTCATAATACACTCCAAGGGGATGTTTTAACCTTTTATGACTTAGAAAATGTAAATCTTATGTTTGTTAAAGAGCCAAGTATGCTAAATTAGGGTAATAATATGCAATAAATATAATCACTAATTTGTTATATAATTAACTAATGTTGACCTTTTTAAAAATAGTAATAAATATTGTAAGTAAGAACTTAATTGGAAAATAACTAAGATGGATGATCTCGAGGTTGAAAATTATGGTAAAATCTAGTTTGAGTGGTGAAAATAAGATCACAGTGTTAAAAACCATTTTGGAAAGTAACACCCTAATTGGATAGTAGAACCATTATTGGAAATATGGTTTTATTATCCTTATATTAGTAGTAGTGTCCTCTATGAAGGATTGTCTCTGTGTTTATATTTTTGAGGTCTGTTCTTATGTGCACAAGTTCTAAAACATTGCATATTTCCTATAATGATTTATTTTGTGAGAAAACCCTAATCCTCCATGTTTTTATGGCATCTAGTTGATACAAGATAAAAAGTGTGTTTGTTAATGGGGTAGGCTAGGCATCCTCAACACCCACTATAATGAGATTTACCTAAATAACAATACTCTAAGGAGGGATCAAGACCGTTGTAGTTATCCCCACCTAAGTGTTTGTGCAAGTACAAGTGAATCTAGTATGATAGTGGCCTTGAGTGCCTTGAATGTTCTTGACACTAGAAATATAAGTAAACTAATCTTAGGATTGCTATAGATGGTAGTATATAGAAGTAGGGTAGAATAAGGGTTGATAACCTTAATTGTGCACAACTTATTCTAAGTTTGAATGTGTATTTTTCATCTTATTTCCATCTAGTGGTTAGAGGGATAAAATTCTTGTATATATACTATTTTAATGTTTGTACAAGTGTTTAAAGAGGTCTAGGCCGATCCTAGGAGGTTATAGATTTAAAAAGGTATCCATTTGTGAAAAAGAGAGGGAAAGTAAATTAGTGCCATTTTTGGGACACTAGTGTCATGTGGTTCTAGTGTCCTTATTATGGTGCTAGTGTCCAAGTGGTAGAACACTAGGCACAAAGGGATATGATCAAGAAATAATGGTGTAGGATTGCTTTAGGAATGACTAGGGATGCATGTGTCCCACTTGAAGGCTACATAAGTGTGATATTAGGATATAAGATAGGTCTAGGGATAAGCTAGGGATGGGTAGTCTCAAGCATCTCTCTTATCACTCAAATACCAATTTTAAGTTATTACTTCCCCCCCCCCCTTTGTTATGTAAATGCAACAAAGTGAAATGACTAGGATAAAGAAAAAATAATTATCACTAGACTTAATTAAGAGGTAAAGCTTATGAAAATGGGTCTAAATATGTGAAGTTGGGTTTGAGTATGTGATACATGTTCTAATACATATCTTATAAATGAAATGTGAATAAATTAGTCCTCACTTAACATATATCAAAATCAAAATACTAAACTAAGTAAAGAGGCAAAATCTAAGTAAAATTGAGTAAAATGATAAGAGAGATGAAATGAATGATTATACCTCACTGAGTACATGATCCAATGCATAAACCTAATGACAAATTATGTTTGTAAGTATATAGTGATCAATCAGTGAATAGTTGTTGATTGAGATGATGGCTTGTTTAATCTTTATGTGTGGGTAGCTA
Source organism: Torreya grandis (assembly GCA_037957365.1). Taxonomy (NCBI): domain Eukaryota; kingdom Viridiplantae; phylum Streptophyta; class Pinopsida; order Cupressales; family Taxaceae; genus Torreya; species Torreya grandis. The sequence goes on from JARHVA010000391.1 coordinate 5,337,550, forward strand.
AAGAACTTAATCTGGTTTTAACTCCATCATTGCCCACCCCTGCATTGTGGATAATGACTTGTGAATAGATTGGATTAGAATGATGGTGTTTCTAACCCTTTCATGTAGGTGGATCAAAAACCTAAGTGGGCTATTATTCCATCATTGCCCACTCATGTGTAGTATATGCATTTAAAATTGAAATTGTGTGATGTAACTAAAAATGTCTAATTGGGTATGTAGGTTTTGTAGCCACTCAAGTATATTAGGTAACTCCAAGCCATTCAAGAATGCCAACCACTACAAATGGAGTAAGGCATGAAACTAGTGTGTAACCTAGAATATGATGTTAGATGTATATAATGCAAATAATGACATGGAATTAGTCATTCCATTTTTTTAACTAGTGTGTAAGTGAGTATACAAAAATAATATGCTACATAAATGCCCCCAAATATGATATCTAAGAATATGATTTTTGGATTGAGTTGTAATAATTTTTATCTATGTATCTAAAATGAATATTAGAATGGTCATTACATGAATGATTCCCCCAATTTGAGAAAACTAGTATGAATTTAAGCTAAACTAGTATAAATTTGAGAAAAACTAATAAATTTATAACTAAATTTGTGCAAACTTGTGCTATACTTACTATACTTTTTTAGCCAATCTAGTTTTTTTGAAATTGAGGCTACTAAATATTAGTGCCATATCTTAGAAATTAGTACCATTATTATAAATGTGGCACTAGTGTCCCAATTTGGGTGCTGGTGTCCTTTTGGTCTAATTTCTATGTAATTATGGTAATCTCTATGTCACTATTTTCCCATTGTGTTTACCTAAGTCTAATTTCTATAATTTGAGCCTATGTGATGAAAAATGTACCATGAGTGCAATATAAGATCTTGATATTTGTGATAAACCCCTATAAATTCCCCCTCTTTTGATGGGAGTTATTGAACCTATGCAAGAATTATTCTCAAAAGAAAAAACCTCTATCAAATATGAGTTAGCTGGAGCATAAATGATATCTACATAATAATCTAATATATTAGAGTGTAAGATATATGTCATGTCTATCATGAACAAGGGTGTCAAGATAGATATAAAAATTTATGTAATAATAAATTTGAGTAAAACTGAGTAGCTACCTAAGGGTATGGGGCTTGATGTCCATCATGACACCCAAGTGAGAAGGGGTTATGTGTGAGGTCCCTCATGTCTTCTAAAAATGGAGTGTGTAACAAGAAAGAGATAAGTGTCATGCAAATTATGCATATAATAAATCATACATATAACATACATGAGGTACATAAAGTAGGCCAAGGGGACACAATACAAGGGATATGGGCACATGTCATTAAATATAAGAAAACAAGACATACAAGGACATGTTTAAATGTACACATATGCAAGAAACAAACAAGTTATCTTAGAGACACATAAAATGACATGTTTAAATGTTCATATACATAATCAATAAAGTACACTCAAGGACATGGATACATGTCCATAGAATATATACTATGAATAGAAGTGGTGTAAAACCAAATGTCAATGGCATATTAAAATTCCCTTGAATAGAAGAAGCATAGAGATACAATCAATTATAAACTAGGAAATCTAAAAATGAAAGTATGCATGAACATGTAATATAAATATGTATAATATCCAATATGTACATATATTGAGTCTAAATTAGTAGTAGCCAACAAAAAAATTGAGTAAGTATAACATGATCAATATCAAGATATAACAATGCTAAATTAGTGATGTAGAGTTTAGAAAGATGTAACTTGGTAATTGAAATTATGTATAACGTTCCCCCAAATGGGTGAACATATCAAATAAAGAACCTACATATCTACGTGTATACCATCAATGGGTAGATGATAATAGATTTAGATTAGTGTAGTGGACCTGAGTCTTGTATCAATATGCAAGCACTTGATAATAAACACTGAGTCATATATCCATGATAAAAAATGACTATACTAAGATAGATAGAATATGTAATGTCTAGCAAATATAATAAGTGTAAACATGGTAATGCATATAATCTATAAATTTTTATTTTATGAGTAAATATTTGAATTTTTTTTTATTTTTTTGAAATTGTATAGATTTTTTATATTTTATAGATATAATATGTGTACAATAAACATAAAAATGAAACTATGTACAAGGAGAAAGAAATAAGGAAGTATGTACAAGTATGAATGAACAATACTAATCAATGAGTCTCATGTGAGACTCACTATTATTTTGGTCTATGTTAAAAAAATGAATGGTAATTTCCCATTTAGTGCATCATCTATTTTGGAGTTGAATGGTGTTGCAATATGAATATGGGTATTGTTCATCATTAAAATCATTATAACCTAAAATGCTAGATAGAATTGCCTCATATTGTGGAGTTAACCTTTCTAAATTATGCTTTAGAATATTGAATGTGATTTTTCCCTTTTAAACTATTATTATTATATAAATATGATGTTGTGGAGGATCTTTTGATAGAAATACTTTTTGAAGAATGCTTGTTGGCTTAGCATGATTTTGACTTTGCAACTTAAGTTTTTGCTATTTTTGTAACATTTCATATGTATCTAGACTTTTTCCCTTGATAATATATATATATATATATATATATATATATATATATATATATATATCTGTGTGTGTGTGTGTGTGTGTGTGTGTGTGTGTGTGTGTGTGTGTGTGTGTGAATGATTTTCCTTAGGATGTTTAATAAATCCTAAACATTTTTTACCAACACTATTAACTTCTAGAATAGGATAAGTGATGCCTTGGGCTTGCTTGCCCAAACCTTGACTACAATAATCAAACTATTGTAGATATTTTTGACCAAATTCACACTACTTTAAAATTTGAGCATTATTTTGGAGAGGTATATTTGCATCTCTTACGTTATTTACCTATGATTTTTATACTATTTCTTGCTATATTTGTGCTTTGTGAACCTTTTTTTGTTCTAAGTTATGCTTTGGTAACCACTTTTGTAATATTTCTAAATTTGACCCTTTTTTGAATTTGTAGATGTGTCATTGCATGTTGTCCAGATGATGTGTCACTATTTGAGTCATATGTATCCATTATCTATTGTATTTTTATTTTCAATGATAAACATAAATTGATGTGGTATCTATGAATTCTATGATATACACAATAATATCTAGATCTCCTCATTGGGTATAGAGTAGGTAGGCTGATCAACTTAGCTTTAATCATTTCCTTTAGTATCTCACTTGAAATATTATTGGACCCTTTTAAGATTTTTTAACCACTCATAATATATTTACTATGTTTTAATTTATTATTTGGATATGAAAGAGTGCTAGGCACAACTTTGCTAAGTGTAGATGCATATACATGGTTCAAACTAACATATTATGAAGACATTGTACATGTAATTTGATTTGATAATAATGTGACCTATTCACTTAATAACTAATTTTGGTTCTATAATTATGATATTAGCCTACTCATAATAGTAATTTTATCCCTTAGAGTCTCATAAGTGTAAACCCTAGTTGCTTCTGATTTAACATGTAAGCACACACCCTATAGGGGATAGGCGTGGATAGGTTGAGTATCTGAATTAGTAACAATAATATAGGATAATTCATCTTGTGAAGGAGTGATATCATGGGCCTAATTAGAGGGAAAGTATCTATCACCCTCATAGAGATGAGGAAGAGAAGGATATTCTTTCTTGTGCATAAGAAATGACATTGAAACTTTAAACATAGTTGTTAGCTTATTTACTAAATCCTCTATGTGTGAAAGGGATTGTTTTATAATTAAATTATTCATAAGAAAAAAATAACATTCTAGAGATAAAATGAAATATGGCATACATTATAATTGATATAAATCATCATCTGTACATGTGTTTGTCTTTTTTGAGTTCATTCTGAATTAGATGAAGCAAGCATGTAAATGAAAGTATTAAAGTTTACAACAATAGGTGATAAACTTATTCTATCCTAATTATCATGATTATATCAAAAAAAAAATTAGAAGATATATGGATTTTGAGTGTGGTTCTTATAAGTTTGGAAACATAAACCCTAGGGTTATCTATGGTTAGGGTTTGTGCAATGTTTAAAGTAAGTTGGTTCACCAAATGTTTTAACATTTTAGGATTTAGAAAGTGTAAATCCTATGTTTGTTAAAGAGCTGAGTATGCTAAATCAGGGTAATAATATGAAATAAATATAAACACTAATTTTTTTATATAATTGACTAACTTTGACCTTTCTAAATATAGTAATAAATAGTGTAAGTAATAACTTATCTCAAAAATAAATAAGACAAATTATCTAGAGGTTGGAAAATGGGGTAGAATTTGGTTTGAGTGTTGAAAATAGGATCTAGGTGTTATAACCCTTACTAGATAATATCAACTTAATTGGATAGTATTGACATTATTATAATTATAGAATTAGTTTCCTTATATTAGTGGTAGTGTTCTATATGTAAGACTTTCTTGAGCTTTTAGGTGCACCTATGTCTAGATATCTAAGGTTTGTTCCTAAATGCACAAGTTATAAAATTTTGCACATTAATTATAATGTATAATTTTTGAGAAAATCCTATTCCTCCATGTTTTTAGGGCATTCAATTGATACAAGTTGAAAATTGTGTTTGTTAATAGGGTAGGCTAGACATATTATGAGAATTTACTACATACCAATACTCTGAGGAGAGATCAAGACCGATGTAGTTCTCCCTACCTAAGTGATAGTACAAGAATTAAATTAAGCTAGTATGATAGTGGTATTGAGTTATTTTAATATTATTAAGACTAGAAATCTAGGTAAGTTGAGGTTAGTATTATTGCATATGGTAGTATGTAAAAGTAGGGTAGAATAGGGGATTGATAAACTTAATTATGCATTACTTAATTTGAGTTTGAATGTGTACTTTGAATTTGATTTCCATCTAGTGGTTATAGGGATAAAATTTATGTATTTATACTATTTTTATATTTGTGTAGGTGTTAAAAGAGGTGTAGGCTAACCCTAGGAGGTTCTAGATTTCAAAGGATATTCATTTGTGAAAAAAAAGGATAAAAATTAATGCCATTATTGGGTCACTACCACCATGTGGTGCTAGTGTCATTATTATGGCACTATTGTCCAAGTGGTATAACCTTAGGCATGAAGGTCGAGGATCAATAACTAAGGGTTTGGGACAACTATAGGCATGATTAGGGATGCTTGTGTCCCACATGAAGACTAGATAAGTGTGATATTAGGCTCTATGATAGGTTTAGGGATAATATAGGTATGGGTAGTCTCAAGTAGAACTCTTGACACTTAAATACCACTTTTAGGTGATCAAAAGGTCATAATAATTATATTAATAACATTAATTAATATTTACATGTGATTTATTCAATAATACATTTACTTATGATTGTATGCTTAAGACATTATTTTTTATTTGTCTCACTCTTATACTATGATACATTATTATTATTACTTATTTTCAAGTAACTATGAAACATTTACTATTTAATTATTTATTAATAAGTTATTTATATACATATACTTTTATATTTATTATGGACAACACACTTTTGATGTTTTATTGGATATTTGGCAAGTGCCTATATTTTCCATGAAAGAGCTAGGCTTGGAAATGGGAAAACATAATGGAAAAATGAAAGGTAAATAGGACCATAGATATAATTAAGAATCTTATTTGACCATTATATTTCATTATTTTCATAAATATATTTATATAAATTAATTATTCTTATCCTTTTTACCCTATTTTGGATTAATGGTAACCCAATAAGATAAAAATTACATATTAATTCAAATTGCTATGTATTAAAATGAAGTATAAATATAAATCTGAAATATAGAAACTAATTTATCACTTGAATTTATAAATATAAAAATTAGAACAAAGGGCATAATACTTATCAATTAATTATACTATGCAGGTCTTAGATAGAAGGAATACATCAAGAAAGTAGACCATGAGTCATTCCAATCAAGAACTAGTGTTCTATGTTTTCCTCGGGAGTAACGTTGACCTTTAGTCTCTATCATCTAGAATTATGTTTTGAACCTGAAGGTTTCCTCTATTTAAATATTTGTATTTATATAAAAATCACTATGTATTCTTCTCTTATGTATATATGTGTGATCTTAAGGTCTGACTAAGACTTTGAATCTTAAAATATATCTCATTCAATTGAAACCTAGGTCCATTTGTAATGATAGTTTTAAGCATATAAAAGGGGGATTAAAATTGGGTTGACATTATAATAATGTATTTAAATTATAAATATTAGAAAATAATAGAATATAAAATATTTTAAAATGAGCTCAGATTGGGAAATCATAGGGAAAGGAAATACACATGTGTAGACACATAAATTTGGTCACATGTACTTAACAATGTTAATTATTTTCACATCATAAATCACAATAATTTCAGAAAAATACATGAATTTTATTCATCATTCCTATAAGATATTTATCTTTGTGTAGGTTGGACTTTTTTTTCCATCACTACTATACAAAACTCTTAATTTAAAATTCTTAAGGTACATAAAATCACCTTCAATCACAATACATTTTAGTAAAAGTTTCCTTAATATTTTATTATGAGTCCATGTGAGGCATACATGTGCGTTTTGTGTTACTATACACTTAGGTTGGCCACATCTTGTGCCAAGTAACAACTAGTTTATGAAATTCAAATCATTCTTTTGGGTTTTCTTGCATGTTTCAAATAGAAAACTAAATGAAATTATCAAAAGGTTTTAATATAAATACACATCAAAGGTAATTCATTTTCCCCACTTGTCATTTAATTTTATCAAGCTTATACACTTTGCATATTGAGAAAATCTACCCTATTATCTCAAAATAAGCCAAGTCATGAGCATTACAAAGCAAGTAAAGGGATATAATTTCCAATCTTCAAATCCATTTTATAATTTCATACATGTAGTCAAGTAAAATTACACATTAACTAAAAGTAGGATAACTTCATGGGATTGACTTCCCTCCTTGGAGTATTAAATACATATGTAGTGATAAATAATTTGTTAAGCATAGAATATACTGTGAGGGGGGGGTGAATCATTATATTATATATCTTATAGATATTTTACTTAATAAAACTTCACTTAACCATACATTCAAGCTATGCAATAACATGCACCACATGAGAGAGAGAGAGAGAGAGAGAGAGAGAGAGAGAGAGAGAGAGAGAGAGAGAGAGAGAGAGAGAGAGAGAGAGAGAGAGAGAGAGAGAGAGAGAGATTATTTTTATGTGGAAACCTAATGTGGGAAAAAACATAGAGAATAATCTCAAGTATAAGAATAAGAACCAACTCAAATTACAAAGTTTTAAAGCACCAACTTATATGAGCACCAACCCCTTTGCCAAGCACCAACATAATAAATATTTATGAGCACCAACCCACAGGAGCACCAACCCCTCTTGTGTATAAAACTCAACTATGTCTCAATGTTGCTTTCTCAACAAATGATATAACTCTAAAATATCTCTTTATATTCTCTCCTCTTTTATTATAAAAAATAATTACAAACCATGCACTCTCTTATATATTTTGAATGGCTTCCTAAACCTTTATTTTTAGCTTTCCAAATGACCTTTGGAATTGACCCTTTGTGACTCTTCATTCCTCATGGAACATGGCACCAAACTTGCATGGCCCTTCAAATCCTTGTATTGTAAAAGTCACATGGTGACCTTTCATAAGCAAATGCATCCTTTTCTCTTTTGTCTTTATCTTGGTGACCTTTAAAATTCCTTAAGGTGATTGTTCATAGAAAAATGTGCCATACCCTCTTTTATCTTCACTTGGTGACTCTTGGAATTCCTCAAGATGACTCTTCATGGGAAAATTCATCCCATTCCTCTTTTGTCTTTACCCTATGACTCTTTGACTTCTCCATGGGCCCTCTTTTGACTTTTGTGCAACCAAAAATATATTTATTAATATTAAATAAATATCAACACATTTTAGCCAAAATATTAACATTAAAAAAACCTTTAGACAATAAATTCCATGGGGACTTTTTCACCAATGATAGACCTTTGACATCAATGACAATATTTCCAATAATATCTCTCTTTGTCATTGATGGCAACCTCAAACTAAAATTGCCACATCCTGAAACCTATCTTGTACATGCTAACTTGCACATATTACCATGTAAAAAAATATAGTAACCCCCCCTTACTATAGCATCCTATACCTATTTATTGTAATTATTTCTACACCTATTCCCTATATTTGTTTCCTATTTTATCCCTTTGACATTAATGGCAAAGGGCCTATCTTGGAGCTAACACTTAGATCCCCCTTAATTGATGTTGAAACTCAATGGTAGGAATTAATAACAATTACTCCCAACTTCTCCCATAGTTACTTGAATGTGTCTTTTGGTAGTGTCTTTGTGAAAATATCTACAATCTATTTTCTAGTATTGATATATTCCATATAAACCTATTAATATACAACCTAATCTCTCAATAAGTGATATATGATAAGAATATGTTTTGTTATTGAATGCATCATTGGATTCTTAGAAATATTAATATCACTTGTGTTGTCAAAAAAATAGAAATAGGTTCATCATATTTTACCTTGATATCTTCCAAAGTTTCCTTCATCCAAAGCACTTGAGTAAAACACAATACCACTACAATATATTTTGCTTTAGCTATAGAAAGTGATAATAAATTCTAATTTTTGCTTAGCCATGATACTAAGCTATCACTGAGAAAGAAATCTCCTCCACTTGAACTCTTTTTTTCATCTAAACAACATGGCCAATCTAAATCTGTATAAGTAACCAAAATAAAATATTTCCCTATGGGATACCATAATTCATAATCCAATGTACCCTTGACATATCTAAATATTCTCTTCACTAAATAAACATGACTCTCCTTCAGGGCTGGTTGATATCTCAAAACCATGCCTACTGCATGCATGATGTCTGGCCTTTATGCTATAAAATATAAAAGACTACTAATCATAAATATATACAAAGATTTATATGAAATAGGTGAATCTTCATCCTTAATCACCTTGTTTCCTGTAGCCATTAGTGTGCCAACTAGTGCACAATCCTCAAAATGAAAAATTTTCAACATTTTCTTGGCATATTTACTTTGAGATATGAAAATTTCTTTATCTAACTAAAATATTTACAACCCTAATATAAATGACAATTCTCCAAGCATAAGCATCTCAAATTCTTTTTGCATATTATCAAAAAATTATTTTGTCATCTTTTCAATGTTTCCTCCAAAATTTATGTCATCAACATATACCACAACAATCAAATAATTCCCACATTCTATTTTGATGTAGAGATTACTATCAACAAAACCTCTCTTGAAATATTGATCTTGTAGGTACTTATCAAGTCTTGCATACTAAGCTCTAGGAGTTTGTTTCAATACATACATTGATTTCTTCAATCTTCATACATGGATACTATCATTTGAGAGAATAAATCCTTTAGGTTGATAAATTTAGACCTCCTCTTCTAAATTCTTTTTCAGGAAGGTAGACTTGACATCCATCTAAAACACTTTAAAATTTCTAAACATTGCATATGCAAGAAGCATTCTAATAGCCTCTAACATTGCTACTAGTGTAAAATTTTCTCCAAAATCTATACCCTCAATTTGAGCCTATCCTTTATATGCTATCCTTTATTTATTCTTGGTAAATTCGCCATCTTCATTCAACTCATTTCTATATACCCATTTTGTTCCTATCACATTTTGATCTTTTGGTCTAGGCACTAATTCCCAAGTATTATTCTTTTCTATCTGATTTAATTCTTCATCCATTTCCTTAACCTAATTCTCATCATGTATAAATTCTAAAAAGTTTCTTGGCTAAATTTTAGATAAAAAAGAAAAATTTACTTTCTTAGATTCACTTACCATCATCCTTCTGGTGCAAACTCCATTTATGTTCCCAATGATGTCACTCTTATTATGATTTATCTGAACATATTTGGATGGGGTCTTGGCATCTTTTTTCTTCTCCTTCTCATCATCATCTGACTCTTCAAAATCTTCTTATTCAATCATTTTAACGGTGTCCACTAGATTAGTGGCTCTTTGTGTTACATCTTCATTTATATTGACACTTGCACTTTTAACAATCTTCTTGGTTCTTTTTTTATAAAATATATAATATTTAATTTTTCAAGAATATCCAAGAAATATACATTCATATATTATAGATTCAAATTTAACCAATTTTTCATCGATTCTCTTTATGAAGCATTTGCTACCAAAAGCTCTAAAATAATCAACTGTAGACGATTTGTCTTTCCATAGCTCATAGGGAGTCTTGTCACTATTAACTCTTAACAATGCTCTATTTTGGATTTTCACTATTGTACCAACTACCTCTATCCAATATTTATCTAGTATCTTGGATTCATTTATAATTGTACTCACCATCTCTTAAGCTATTCTTTTTTTTTTGCTCAACTACTACATTTTGCTATGGAGTTTGAGCTACTAAATAATGTCTCTTTATCCCATGGTATTCACAATACTCAATAAACTCATCTAACATGAATTATATTTCTTGATCTAATCTTAGGAACTTAATCTTTAAATAAAATTTATTCTCAACAAAAGCCTTGAATGATTTAAAGTGGGTGAAGCTTCTGATTTTTTTTTAAAACATCACCCACTTCATACGTGTAAAATCATCAATAATCAACATGAAATATTTGTCACCTTAAGTAATTTAAATTATTATATGTCCACACAAATCTTTGTGAAGAAGATCTAACATCTGAGTGGTTGAGTATTATTTTGTTTTGAACCATCTTATGACCTGCTTCTCATGTTGACATGGTTCACAAAGTGTGTTGGAGGGATTTGTTATCTTTGGAAGATATTTAACTTCTTGTTTCTTAGTTATTTTGATAAGATGTCAAAATGTATGTGTCCTATTCTCTTGTGCCATAGCTAACTTGACTCAAATAAAAAATTTGACCTCTGATATCTTATAACATATACAAATTATTTCCTATTCTTTGAGGATCTATAATCAATACATCTAATTTTTTTTCCTAATTTCACAACCTTCTACATAAAAATTTAGTGTGTATTCTTGATGACACATTTGAATTACACTCAAAATATTATTCTTAAGATCTTCTACATATAGAACATTTTCAGTCTTAGTTTTATCATTAGCCAAACTTAGTGTACCTTGTTTTAGAAATTCTAGTAGTAATATTATCTCCAAATTTCACTCTAGCACCATTGATCTTATTTAAGGTTCTAAACTTGATCTTGTATCTTGTCATGTGACTTAAACATCCATTGTCAATGAACCATGGCTTTTCTTTGTTTCTTGCATGTAAAGCTATTTGGACTAACATAGACTTTTCAAGTTATTTCTTCTACCATGAACCTAACTAAACTTTATTCTTGATGAATGGAGCCTTGAAACTTTGGTCTTTATCTAATTTGAACATGATTCTATAGTACTAGGTTATGTGTCTAAATTTATTACATTTGTAACATATTATGGTATCTTCATTAAATCCTAATAGAGGAGCAAAAGAGTTGTGGCTTTTGCTTGACTCTGTATGAGTTTTCTTCTCCTTGTTTCCAAAACTTTTATCCCTTTTCTAACATTATCTTTTCTTATGACCATATCCATTATAATAAAAATATTAACCATAAAAATAAAACCTGTTTGTATATCTCTAACCTGAATGCCTTTTGTAGCTCTATTCCTTCTAGTTTTCTTTGTTTGAGATGTCCTCTGTATTCTTAACTTCTTTTTTCATTTCCTCTTTTGTAAGAGATTCAACATAGCTCTTTACTTTTTCTATGTTAACCTTATCTATGAAAGTAGTGGCCTCTCCTTTCTCTTTTTCAAATCTAATACTTGTCTTATCTAACATTGATCTTTGACTTTCTAATATCTTATTTAACATATTAGTGCTATTCATAAATTTTGAATCATTGGCTACTTTATTATTGACTACTTTATTTTTTTATCAAGATCTATTTTTAAAGAGGTAATTTCAAAAACATACCTTTCACATTATTCACTTACTTTTTGTAACTGATCTATTATATCTTCTTGAGTTTTTTTAGCTTCTTCAATATGTGCTTGTAAATATTCAATTATTTATTTTGACTCCTTTTCATTTTTATATATTTGGCGCTTTTATCTATGATTTTTCTTTTCAATAACTTGTAATTATTTTAAGGTACAAATGAGTTCTCTTTCTAGATTCACTTCAGCTTAATCTTGTTCTTATTATTGATCATTTATACTTTTGTCTTACAGAGTCATCTTCATGTATGGTCATGAATAGAATCTCTTCTTCATCTAAATCACTGACTCCACTATCTTTGACTGAGCTAGGATCTTCAAAGTATAAACTCTTCTTCTCAAATCCTTTATTGAATTCTCTATTGAAATTATTCTTGTATGTAGACCTTCATTCTTCATTGTCATCATTACTCTTATCTGGGCACTTGGTTAAAAAATGTCCAATCTTTCCATATTTAAAACATTTAAAAGGTATTTTTATTTGATATTTACTTGTGCCCTTTTTTAGCTTGTAGATGAATAGAGCTCCATTTCCATATTCATCATCACTATAGCTATCACTTGATTCTTAAATATTAGCCTTATCTTTCTTTGATGTCTTGAAAGTAGCTTCCCTCTTTGAAGGCTTCTCTTGTTCGGTCTGCAACTCATATGTAGTAAAAATACCATATAGTTCATCCATCTTTAGCTTGGCTATATCCTTCATCTCCTCAATTACTAAAACCTTTGCATCATATCTCATTGGTAGAGATCTCAAAACCTTTTGTACCACTGCTGATTCTTCGGCCTTGAATATGATTAACTATTTGATGAACCCACAAAAGATAAATTGCTATATTTTATTCATCTTCCATTTTCAAACTCTCAAACTATCATATGAAAGTCTAGAGCTTAGCTTGCTAAAACTTTCTATCACCTCTGTAAATATTTTCAAACATTACCCAAGTCTCATGGGTAGATTTTCATTGCTTAAATTTAACAATTTTTTATTCACATAAACCACATAAAATAACATTTAAATCTTTATCATTATTTTCACTTTCCTTCTTTTCTATCAAAGTAGTCACAAGTGTTTGTGGCTCTTTATATTCCTCCACAACTACTTGTCAAATGTCAAATCCAAGTGATATTAGATAAGTCCTCATCCTTATTCTATAAAAAGCATAGTTTGTCCCATAAAACAAAGGTTCCTTATTTGTATAAAAATATTCATGTGATCTAACCATCATGCTTTCCCTGATCTACCTTCAAGCTATAAAAATCTTTCCAAAAGAACCCTCTCTGATACCAATTGTTAAGCATGGAATATATTGAGAGGGGGGTGAATCACTATATTATATATCTTATAAATATTTTAATTAATCAAAATCCATTTAACCATACATTCAATATATGCAATAAAATTGAAACAATAACATCCACCACACGAGAGAGAGAGAGAGAGAGAGAGAGAGAGAGAGAGAGAGAGAGAGAGAGAGAGAGAGAGAGAGAGAGAGAGAGAGAATTTTTACGTGGAAACCTAATGTGGGAAAAACCATGTAGAATAACCTCAAGTAAAATAATGATCACCAACTTAAATTACAAAGTTCACAAGCACCAACTTGCAAGAGCACCAACCCCTTTTTCAAGCACCAACACAGTAACTATTTGTGAGCACCAACCCCTTGCAAAGATTTGTGAGAATAAATGCATAAGAGAACCAACCCCTCTTGTGTATAAAACAAAACTATTTCTCAATGTTCCTTTCTCAACAAATGATATAACTCTACAATACATCTTTCTATTCTCTCCTCTTTTCTGATATAAAAAATTACAAAGCATGCACTCTCTTGCATATTTCAAATGGCTTCCCAAGCCTTTATTTACAGCTTTCCAAATGACCTTTAGAATTCACCCTTTTTGACTCTTCACTCCTCATGGAAAATGGTTCCAAACATGCATGACCCTTTGAATCCTTGTATTTGAAAAGTCACATGGTGACCCTTCATAAACAAATATGTTCTTTCCTATTTTATCTTTATCTTGGTGAGCTTTCAAATTACTTAAGGTGATTCTTCATGGAAAATAATGACTTAACCTCTTTTATCTTCATTTGGTGACTCTTGTAATTCCTCAAGATGACTCTTCATGGGAAAATTTATCCCATTCCTCTTTTGTCTTTACCCTGTGACTCTTTGACTTCTCCATGGCCCCTCTTTTTACTTTTATGCAACCAAAAATATATTCATTAATATTAAATAAATATCAACACATTTCAACCAAAATACTAACATTAAAAACACCTTTAGATAATAAATGCTATGGGGCCTTTATCACCAATGCTAGATCTTTGACATCAATGACAATATATCCAACATCATTAAGGGGTGATTTAATTCATCTCAACCCATTATGTTGACCTATTTTTTTTAGTTTTTAAATATATCAAAATTTACTTATGGTTTCAAAGGAAAACAAAGACAAAAATGTTTTCTTGTGGAATACTTTAGATCATGATATCTTAGGTTGCTTAATAGGCATAGGTATAAAAGGTGCAATGATCATTTTTATATCATAGTCAACTAGGACAAGTCCTCAATTAACACATATAAATGGATTGAACTACTATCCACTTATATCATTTATGTCTAAGAACATTATCTAATTATACCTATGATATATAAAATTTACCTTAGGGTTTCAAATTTACTCAACATGTACCCTATAAATGGGATAATCAACGACAAAAATAGTGGAATCTTGTGTAGTTATTTCCTTCATGGTCATGTTCACTATTTATGACTTGGATTAGTATATCTGAGATCCTACAAAGTGAACATACCCTTGAATAGTTGTATCTCCAATCCTTGTTGAATTTTTTTAAATTTTAATATTTTGATAATAATGAATGCATTTTTATGACATATTTTTAAATTTAGTGTTAATTTGTGTCTTACTCTCCAAGCTATTATTTAGATTAATTGTATATATTCAAACATAAAAAAAAAAGATAAAATGAATAATAAAATATAAATCCTTATCAACTAAAATTATTTTAATAATTCACCTAAGATACAAGCACCATTAATGAAAATATTAGTAGAATATAGCATGACTTGGGAAAAAGAATAATTATAGATTTAAAAGGCTATAATGCATACTACACACACTATTTATGTACTTATCATGGTTATTGAGAATGATAAAGTAAATAAAAATAAATAATATGAGGTCAACAAAAAATAATTCATTGAATATCTCAATTCCAACCCATATAAATTTGATGTATTATTGTATATTTTTACATATGAAAAAAACAAATCAACTCATGCTTATACTTCAAATATTCTAGTTACTAGTATTTATATTATTTTTATACCAACACTAATAATCACATATGTTCCAACATCCATAGGTAGGGGGAATCACTAAGTTTAAAATATATTATCATCCCTATTTATATAAGTGTATCATATACACCTCCCTTGATTAATACGAAAGGTCCAATACCACCCTCACCTAATGCATACTCTCCTGAGGAAATTTTTATATCCTTACATACTAAAGTATTTAAATTAGATAAATCTATCTCTAAAGCTACTCAATCATTATATTCTCATATTCTACTTCACATACTTTTGGTATCTTGTATATCCTCTTACCCATTACCAATAGGTTTAATATCTCTTTAAATACCACTCTATGAAGTTAAAGGTGATACTGAGCAACATATTTGAGCATTCCATGAAGCATGCTTTGATTATGCTTAAAATGAAAAATTACTCATTGAGATATTTTCAAGAAGCCTCAAATATTATGTTCTAAGATGGTTATGTCATCTCCCTCTTCAACTAGTTAGATAATTCATGATGTATGTGACACTAATGGTTTATGCAATCTTGCATCAACCAAAAAAAAATAGTGTGTGTTAACTTATGTTTTTTTTTTGTGTGTGTTTTTTTTTAGATTTTAGATGGATATTTTTAACTTCTAAGAATTATGTTTTAAAATTATTTCATCGCTATGAAAAATCATGGAATCTTTTTTCTAATTCAATCAGTATGTGTGGACTATTAAGACATATACATTTGGTAAGAATAATTTTTTAATGCAGTGAATTATTAGATGTTGAAATTTGGTGAGGTAATAGTACCTAAAAATTAAAATCTATGTATAAAATATAAAAAATTTTGGAGATATAATGGAAAAAAATGTCTAATTTTATTAGTTTGCATCATATGTTTAGTCTTTGACACATGGAAAGATTGTTATTTATCAATGTAGTAAATTGGATCAAAAAAAATATTGAGATGATATAAAATGTATATGAAAATATGTGTTTCAAATTTTATATCAATGGGATAAATATCAATAAAGTTATGATAGTTTTGGTAACTATTATTTGGCCTAAAAATGTCACTTGAACACATGAGAGTCAGTAGTTTAGTTATTTATAGTAGTAGAACCTAGGTAGCTAATATTTTTGGAGGTGATTTATGTTTTATTATTCATCTTACATTACAATTTTCACATTTTTAAATAGTACATAGGTAACATTTCATAGCTACATGTGACTATTTGTGCTTTGTGACACATATATGGAGTTGTTACTAATAATTTGGTGTTTAATCCTGAAAAACCAATGATGCCAAACTATTGTACATTATGTTTAGGTTAGGTAAGTTAAAGGTACACCCCATGTATATTAATATGTCAATGGTATATTGTATTTAGATAAATAATTCAAGTTTGGAGATAGGGATGAGCTGAGAAGGAGCATAACTCTCTAGGAGAAAAATAAATAGTTGTATTAATATGAGGGATTATATGAAAGTGTATAACTATTTCATGTAATGTAATAGTAATATAGAGGGAAATATTTGAGAATGTGAGTGTGAATGTTTTTATTTTAATATGAATTCAATAAATGTGATGTGTTAAGTGAGTCAAGTCTAATTATGTGTTGAAAGTGTGTCTATGAGTGAGTTTCCAACCCAAGAAACATAAAGATAAAGGAAATCATTAAGTGGAACCATTTTATAGTGTTTTCATTAATTTGTATTAAATAAATGTGTTTTATTTACAATATGAGATGTAAGGATCCTAGATGAGTCAGTTGTACACTATGAAAAAAAAGTATACTAAGTGAGGTGCAAGTTGTGAAAAAGAAATCTGCATAGTAGTGAAGACAAGTTTTTTGCATGTGTGAGAGAAGTATTGAAAGTATAGTGGATATGAGAAAGGATATTTTTTATATAATATTTTATGTTTGAACATTTAATCCTCATAGTTAAGGAGAGATGACATACAAAGGAGGAAGAACATGAGGATTAGAAGAGTTGACAAAAATGGTGAAAGAATTCTAAGTAATATTAGAAATGATGAAGTCTATACAAAGTGAAGATGTTGTAGCTATGAGTGAAGATGATGAAGAATATATGATGATGTGGTTGTTTTACCTATAATAAATTTTATATTATTTTGAAATAATCTAATAAAATGAATTAAAATATCTCAAAAAAATAAAGAGACCAATAAAAGTCATGGTGGATGCAAGAGGTAAATGTCTTTGTTATATTGTTTTATTTTACGGTAAGGATATCCCTGATATTATCATGAAATGAATAGTGGATTTATAAGTGTATTTTTAAGATGAAATTATATAATAACCCATAAGGGTAAACACTGCATGAAAAAATCTACATGGACATGCAACTGAGTATTGGAAATATATTCAAGAGAGGAGACAAGGAAAAGGGAAGAAAGAGGTAAGGATTTTGGAACATGTGGTTTCCAATATGATGGTTCATGTTAAGAATACAAGTAGAGTGAATCGATAATATTTTTGTGTTGATACTTGAGAAGGAATGAAATAATAAGAATATTTTCATGAAATAAAAAATGAGAGGGAAATTTCCATGTGAGCAGCTCAAGTCTACTTTGAAAAGTATAAAGGAGAAATATGTGTATATATAGAAAAAGGTTGTGTTTAAATACACCAAGAATGTGAGGTTTCCATGTGAGAATCCGAACTATGTTCTTAAAAACAAGAATGAGAAGGAAAGTTATGTGAAGCCAAAATATAATTTTCAAAACAATAAGGAGAAATTTTGTGAGCAGTTCTTAGAGGAAGAGATCCTCATGAAGGAGGTTATGAATGTGATAGTAGTTGAGCCATAATAATGAGACCAATTATTTAAATATGGGAAGGATCTTATGATATCCCATAAATGGTAATAATAAAAATAATCCTTATTAAGTGAAGTAAATACATTTTTCATTTATGTTTTAGAGGGTAAAAGGGTTAAGAACAGCCAAGGAAAGTTATAGAATAAAATAAAATAGATAACATAGGTGAAATAAGAGAGAAACTATGAGAAGTTTTAGGCTTCTACGAATAAAAAATAAAGGTGGATAAAGTGAAATCTAATTCACATGATAAGAGTATGGTTTAATACCATACATTTGGAGGAAAATAGAAAATAAATAAAAATGGGGAGAGGAAAACAATAGAGGTTGTTTAAAATGGGATTATGGGACTCCATCATGAGAGTGTAAGTTGTAAGGAGAATGTGAGAAAAAAATATGATTTGTACATGTCCTTGAGGAGTGAAAAAGTGTTTATGTTAACTCTTGATTCCATTAATATGTTTATTCAATGTGTAGATCC
Source organism: Torreya grandis (assembly GCA_037957365.1). Taxonomy (NCBI): domain Eukaryota; kingdom Viridiplantae; phylum Streptophyta; class Pinopsida; order Cupressales; family Taxaceae; genus Torreya; species Torreya grandis. The sequence continues at coordinate 5,356,317 of JARHVA010000391.1, forward strand.
AATAAAGGAGATGGAGATGCATGTGGTGGACATGATTATACCAAAAATATTTAATGATGAAAGTGGCATTGCATATGTGAAAGTATCCCATATAAATGTTGGAGGAGAGACTCTTTTGAGTCAAGGTATGCATTATCCTCATATGAATAGGGATAGTCAATTTTTCATTACACATAACATGTTGGAGATGAAATAAAGAAATACAAAATAGACTATAGCTGATATAAGGAGGAAACGAAGTGAATAGTATTTGTTAAAAGGGAAGTTAAACATTGTTCTAATGAGTAGTTATAATGGAGGAGGATTTGAGAAACCCAAGATTAATGTAAATCAATCAAATAGTGAAAAGATGGAGTAATAACTTATGGGAACTATAAATTTTCATATTTAAGAAATGATTTATTAATATAACCTATGTGGTGGTGTATAAATCGAAATAAAGGAGGCATTGAAAGGTGAAGAGGTTAAATTAGAAGTGTAAAATTATGCACTCAAGAAAGAAAGTAAGGAGGAATTGGTTTTCATATCAGACAAAACATGTAAAGAAGTGATGGAAGAATAAGAGTATTTCAATAATATTATTATTTAATAAGCCAAAATAAATACAATGGTGGTAAAATAGGAGATGGAAACCATGAGAGAAGAGAAGCTGCACTTAGAAATGGGTGATAAAAGGAAGAATCCAAAAATAAGCTAGATAGTGAGTAAACCAAGCCAATAAGGCTTTAAGAGGATATTTTTGGTTATTGGTGGGGAGATTGAGATTAAATAAATAGAATATTGGTGGACATGGTCACATGAAAGTGGATTTTAGCCCATAAAAGGGTAAAGATAAAATAAGATAAGCCTTTGGTGGAGGATGATAGACTATGGTGGGTCTAATCTCACAAAGGAAGGTTTTTTTAGTGGATCTAACCCCATATATAGGGAAAGAAAGAGTATAAAAGATTAAAAAAAAAAGAGTATTGGTAAAAATAGAAGAAAATAATTAAAACCAATAAAGAGATAGAAAGGAAAGAGTAAAAATGGTAAACATCTGAAGTACTTGGTGTGTTAGAATGAAATGACTTGGACATTATAATTCATGTTCAAAAGAGTGTTTTTACCACTTATTCCATATATTATGGTAGGATATAAAATATTATAAACCTTAGGTGTTTGATAAAGGATCATCTAAGCGTTCATGCATTCTTGCATCAACAAGAAATATAGTGGTGTGTGTTAGCTTAGGTTTTTTTGTGTTATGTTTATGGCCTTGTTCAAGTGATATTGTGAACCTCTAATAACGATGTTTTAAAATTATTACTTTTCAAGAGAAAAGTGTGGAGATCATTTATCTATTTATATTAGTCTACATGGACTGTTAAGACACAAACATTTATAAATAATGGTTCTTTACCACAATGAATAATTAGATAGTGAAATTTGGTAAGGTCATATTATATAGAAAATAATTGATATGTGTTAAATTTTAGATAATTTGGAGTATATGAGAAAAATAATGTTTGATTTTGTTAGTCTGAGTCATCTATTTAATCTATGAAACTTGGCAAGATGGTTCTTTAACTTTGTAGAGAATGGCATATCCAAATTTGGTGATATGCTATAAAATTTAGATTAAAATATGTGTTTCCAATTTTGTATGAATTTTTAAAAATATCGGTAAAGTTATGATAATTTATGTAACTATCATTTGGCCTAGAAATTCCACTTGAGCACTTGGGAGTTACCAGTTTTAGTTATTTACTATAGTAGCACCTAGGTAACTAATATTTTTTGGAGTTGATTTATGCTTTATTATTCATAAAACATTCAAAGTTTCACATTATTAAATTGTACAATGTTAAATTTGTATAGTTACATGTGTTTGTCTCTACTTTGGGACGTGTGGAAGAAGTTTTTAGTAGAAGTTTGGCATTTAGTTCTAAAATTTGAATGCTACCAAATTATAATACATTATATTGAAGTCAAAGAATTTGAAAATACACCTCATGTATGTCAAGGGGGTATACTATTTATATAATTGATTCAAGTGTGGAGAGAGGGATGAGATGGGAAGAATAAAAACTCTCAAGGAGCATAGTGTAGAGTTATACTAGTCTATGAGAAAATGTATGAAAGGCTATAAATCTTTCATGTAATGTAATAATCATGTAGAGTCAACAGTTTGAGATTGTGAGTGTGAGTGTGTTTCTACTATAATGATTTTAAGATGAATTCAATAAAGATGATGTATTAAGTGAATTGATTCTAAGTATGTGTTGAAAGTGTGCCCATGAGTGAGTGTTCAACCCAACCAACACATAGATAAAGGTAGTTATTTATTGTACCCACTCTTTAGTGTTTACATTAATTCAACCCATTTGTAGATCAATTTTAACACACTTTTAGATCAACATAAGTGAAAATCTATCTTACAATTTTTTTTATAAACTCAAGAAAGGTTCAAATGAGCCAATGATTATATATGTTCTATATTAAAAAAACATGCTATAAAAGATGATAAAATCTATCATAGATAATGAAATACAAGAAATATTCACCCAAAACATTCTATAACCACTCCATCAATTAATCATGTTTGATAAATTTAAATCCTTTGATTAGATATGTCATACAGTTAATGAAAGAAAATTCAATATCAAACCATTGAACAAGCTAAAATATGCACTAATTTATCCATATAAATCAAATTCCAAGTTTTAAAGCAAGAAAAACTATAAAGCCAATTCTAACAAAATCAAGAATGAAGAAAAATTAACATTTAATTCAATATGAAAACCATAAAATAAGATTAAATTGATAGATTTACTATTATTAAATTTACAAGGATACCACAACCTCCTCATATCTTGTTATAAAAATTAATTGATTAAATCTCATATATCGACCTCCTCCATTTGATCTTGCTATGACCAATCCTCAACCTGAGGTATTTGATAAAAATTTGATTTTATATTATTGATTTAACTATTTTGTAAATAATGGAGTTTTATTCCTATTTTAGTTAAGGGTCTAGATTAATAAATTAGTAAATTATATTACAGTAATTATAGTATTGATTTGTATAATTTATCTATCTTTTTTACCTTTATAAAAATATTAATAAATTATGATAAACATAACTTAGCTTAAAGCATGCTAAAATGGTTGTTATAAAGTCTAAAACTGGCTGTACAGGACTGGGACAATGTCACAAATCAAAATCTAGCTTTTGATTGGTCAAAGGATAGGACCACCAAAAATAGGACACCTTAGGGTCTAGTGTTTTTGTCCTCTTCTATTGCTATTATCCAAACTTCTCATAGATACCTATTTTTTTTGGGTTCTTTGTGTTGTTCCTATGTGAGCCCACCTATGAAATTTCAAGTGTTGAATGTTGACAAAGCTCACTATAGAGATATTTTAATATTTAAAACCTAACCCTCCATCATGCTTGATAAATGAGATTTGAATCACTTGAAAAATGGGGAGCTAGTGTGTGTAAGATGCACTGAATGTGTGATCTACACCCCTTTTATGGGCACACTACCTACATGTCAATACTCGGAAGAGGGATCAAACCATATGTAGTTCTCTCACTTGATGTGCTTTATGAAATAGTGTAATGTGGATGCAAAAATTCCAAATTGAGAGTGCTTAACATGGCTAGGGACTGGTGTGAGAGTTTGGATATGTTTTCATCTATGTTTAGTCATTATATGCAAATAATAATAAAGTTTGATGTAGTGGTTTGTTTGTATTCTTGATTTATTTGTAAGATTTATCATCTCTCTTTGTAAATGAACTTTTAATAGGATTTTATATGGAATAATTGGTCATGGGTTAAATTTATTTGTGTTAGGTCGACAAGATGAAGGTTAGGAATCAAATAGAAATGACTATTTGGGCTTAAAATATGATTATATAGGAGCATAAAAAATGGGACATCCTAGGGTTTGGCACTATTGTCCAAGTATTTTGATCCTATCTTATAGGCTTGGGACCTAGGGGATAGGATTAGCCTAAGAAATAGAGTTTGGTTGAGATGTAATGAGTGTCTAGAAGGCTATGAATGACTAACAATGAGCAAAAATGTGTCTAGGAGGGTCATGAGAGCATGCAAGAAAGTCATATGGATAGGGTGTCATAATCCACACTCAAACTACCAATTTAGACATTTTATTTGACTAAATTTATCCCCCCTTTATTTTAGTGATGTAACAAAGTGAAATACTAGGATAAAGGAAAATTAGAAAGCGTACCTATACTTACCTCTAAGGGTGAAGCCCATAAAGTTATCTGATGTTGAGTGTATGTAGAGATAACACATTGTGAAGTGTAAATATACAAGAGAAGAAAAGAGTAGATCAGCTCTTACTAGACATGTTATGTATAAAATAAGATCATACAAAATATGGATAAAAGAGAGAGGAAGAGAAAGGATTGAATACACCTCATTAGGTACATGAACTAATATAAAACCTATTATGATGTTGAGTGGTGTTTGAGTGATGTTGAGTAATGTTAGGTATGTGTTGAACCAAGAGTAATATCATGAATAGAGATGAGTGCTCAATTCCCTAAGAGTGGATCAAGAATGCAAAGGCTATCCCTTTGGCTTCATCATCACCCACTAAGTGAAGCTATGTGATCATGTATTTGCTAATCAATTTTTGGACTATGTGTCTAATCCCTCTGAGTAGGTGGCTCAAGAATACAAAGGCTAGTTAGTTCTTTGGCTCCATCATTGCCCACTAGGTGAAGCTATGAAATGATATCAGTATGAATTTATCATATAAGATGGCTCTTGAATTCCATGCATGTTTTGTAATCTAATAATGTGGCATGGATAATTGAGTTTGTATTGGAAACTAGGCCAATCTTAGCCACTTCGAGAGGTGGATATTAGGCTTGTATGAAAGCCACTCTAAAAATAAGAACTAGGCTTCTATGGAAGCCACTTGGGAATGATGCCAACCACCTTCAGATGGAATAAGGCACATAATTACTAAGAATAATTGAGTAATTTACTAAACTGGGAAAGAAAAGAAGGCAAATGTGTTATGCACATTGCCCCCAATCACTAGTGTTTGTAAGATGGATTCTGATCTAAAAGTTATACCAACTACTCAATTTGAAACTAAAAGTGAGAGACATCATGTCATGCATGATTCCCTCTATTTTTAAATTCTCAAAAAAAAACTATACTAATACTATTGAATCTAATCTAATCTAAACTAAACTATAGCTGACCAAACTTAACTAGTCTTATCTTTTTGTCTATTTTTGGAGAATTTGGTTTTTATGTTGTTTATATAGGAGTACCAAAAATAAGACACCCTATTATCTAGAACTATATTCCAAGTATGACACTTTTGTCCTTTGTTTTTTTTATGATTTTTATGTATTCATCATTGTTTACCTAGTCTATTTTGTTTGGTTTGGGTTCTGGTTGTGGTTCTAAGTTTTTTTTAAATTGATTTTTTTAACTAGGATAAGGCTCCAATCTTTGTGAAAAAAATCTTGATTGTTTCCCCCTCTTCTAAGGGAAGGAATGAAGACCTTGGAATGACTTCCCTCATAAGAAAGAGACCCACAAATGTGTTATGATATGAAATACATGATATAGTAATGATAATTAAACATATTTCTCAAGATATAGTATAGTTTGTATTGGAGATTTTTAGATCAATAGGGGTATGCCTAGATAGATGTAACAATGTAATAGCATGTGCAATACACTAAACTAAAATTGGAATTCTAGTTAGTTATTAGTTTTTAGAAAAGAATGGAGCATGATGTCCATCATGGCATCCAAGAAATCAAGATAATGTATGATGTGGATCATGGAATTACAAAAAATGAGAAGAAAACAAGCAAAAATCACACAAGGAAAGAAGCAAGAAGCATACAAGAGTGGCCAAGGGTCCAAGAAAACAAGGGACACGTGCACATGTCACTCAGACTAGGAAAACATGCATATAAGGTATGTTTAAATGCCCACATACACATACAATTGAAAACAATCAAGGTTGGCATGAAGGCCACAAGCGCATAGAAGAGTACAAAAAAAGGACATTAACAAATATCCTAAGGCACATAAGAGATAAAATAAGAACTATGAAATGTAATCACATATATGTATGTAAATCAAGAAAGGAAATCATGTAAATTCTATAAATACAATCACATCTAATGAAACAAATAAAGGAGTGAAAGTATGCAAGACATGGAGTAAAAGACTAGGTATATGCTAAGAAATACACAAGTTCTATATACTAGTGAATGTCAATAGAGTAATCTATATAAGCTAGTAAGTAATGTACATCAACATGATAAATAGAGTATGTGGTGTAGGAATGACATAACCTAGATGGTGTAGTCATGTATAAGATGCCTCCAATGGTTAGATATATCGAGGTATGTCTTAAATGTAGAATTAGGATGCCTCCTCAATGGGTAGAGTGAAATAATCAATAATTTGGGTGTCACTGAACACACTCAAAGAAGATCAAGTGAAGCATGGTAATGTAGATACATTGACATACAATACCATAGAATAATAAAATGTAAGTCTAGCATGGTTGTAGAAATGTAAAGCATGGATAATTCATACAATTGAAATGATTATGGTATTTTGAGTTATTTGAATGTTTTTGGATTTTGAAATATTTGAATTTTTTTGGTATTTTGAAATATTTGAATGTTTTTGGATTTTGAAATATTTGAATGTTTTTGGTATTTTGAAATATTTGAATATTTTTGGATTTTGAAATATTTAAATGTTTTTGGTGTTTTTGAAATATTTGAATGTTTTTGGTATTTTGAGTTATATTATTTTTGGTATTTTTTAAATAATCTATGTGCAGTCAATCATAAGGATACTATGTATAATAAATTGAAATAAATTTATATAAAAAAAGATTGAGAAGAAATGATACTAACTAATGAGTCTCATGAGAGACTCCCTATCATTGTGTCCTATATGAAGGAGAGGGATCGTGCATGATCATGAAGCATGATGGAAGGGATGAGACTATGAATCTAAAAGCTACGTATGTTATAAATTATCTAAAATCTTTGTAGTGGAAAGTTACTATGGGGTCCCCCTATAAATTTGAAAAGTGGATACAATTTTAGGGTTCTTTAGGACCCATATGGTAGTAAAAGATCTCTAAAAGTGTGCTCTATGCATAAAGGCGTGAGAGCTCAATGATTCTTTCATGGGTGTGAATACTATATATAAAAACTATCTAGAGTCCTAAAACTATGGTTGCTCTAAAAGAGGCCTCTATGCAAGTGTATGAAATATTTGTGCTAGGGATGGAGGCTTTGACTGTGGTTAAATCTAAACTAGAGGAAAAACTATATCTAGTGGAGAAGATAAAAATAGTGACTACAAATTAGGATATGGCTCTAAAGTGAGGATTGGTAACTCATATGGAACTCTACCAACTATAAAAACCTAATTAACATAAATGAATTTCATGCATCTATGAACTATAGAAGGTACTGCATGAATTTTATGAATCCATGGTTGACCAAACAACATGTTGAATACTCCCACACTGATAAAAATAGTAAATGGTGTGTACACATGTGTTGTACCAACCTATGGAAAATTTTCAATCTCACCCAATGAACTCTATATGTGTCGATTGAATCTACTGATAACTATGTCTATTAGGGTAATATCTTACTTTGAATATCCCAAATGCTATAGTAATGTCATAGTACACATGTTCACACTATATCCATTATATATGAGAACATTATGAATGGGATGATGATTATTTTAATATCTAATAAAGAGTACATGGTAATCCAAATCATCCTCAATTATCTCCTACTTTGAGAAGGCGATGGAAGGTCTAATTAGAATTATACACACTAATAATGTTTCTCAAAGGATGTGACTCAACTAAAGGTGCCTATTATGTAACTGGTAGAGGGTGTGAATTATATGCATGGTGAATTCTTGATGTATCCCATATATCCTATTTATAATTCTATGGGAAAGGATTTGAGAAAAATTTTAGAGCCTTGTCCTATGTTTGCTTTGCCTAAGGAGGTTAGACTAGAGTTCCAATGTCAATAAGGTTACCATATATCAAGTTATGTATCTTGTGTTTCAAACTTATGCATATATTTATTGTATGGGATATTACCCTATGAAAATATCAAAATGCATTTTGATCATATCCAAATGGAAGAGGTTTTGTTGTGTTAATTTATTGAATCGATGGGAGAGATATGATATTGCATTCTAATAGCTACTATAAGACTTTGGCTAGAGATACTGATATATTGGTAAAGGCTCACCAAGGAGGTGATAATAAAACCACTCCTTGAGGGGGATCTGAAGTTGCATTAACTATAGGTTGATTTTAAATTTTCATATCATTGACCTTTGTTTTGTATGGGACTTTACTATTACTCTTGTTTATTATTTCTAATATGCTTGTGTACTTGAGTTTTCCCATTTAAATTAATTTGACTTCCCTTTACTTTAGTGTATAACATAACTTAGTGAAGGAAGATAATATTTTGAACATTATTGACTCATACAAAGCTGGCAGAATACTCTGTTTGAAGAGATCTTATAATTCTTGATCAGCCATGGGGCTAGTCATTTTAACCAAGATAGTTTTATATCAAAGAACATAATCTATGAGATGATAATTTAACCTTTGTTTCTATTGTGAAACTTGGGCATAAGAAACCTTTTCACCTATGTTAATGTTGAAATGAGCTAGGAACATGTTAGCTAAAAGATTGAATGCATTGAGTGACTAATTTGATATACTATAGAACCATTTTAAAGCATAATCCTTTAGACTTCATGGAAATAGCTTAGTTAGTAACCATTCATTTGGCACATAGTCAAATAATTCTATGTGAAAATATCTCAAGTTTGTTTATGGATCACCCATGCCATAATATAGAGTGAGCTTGGGTTGAATAAAACCTAGTGGCAAGGGTGTAGAAGTAATATGATGTGTCAATGATGTATGAAGTAGAGAAAAAGAATTAAAATCTTGTGTTGGTATAAAGGCACCTTGCTTAAGATTTAGTACCTTGGATTGAATATATTTTATCTCTTACACAAGGGAAACCACATTAGGAGACAAGGATGTACTATTCATAATTGTTGGTGCCTCATAGGAAGGTTGGGTTGATATAGGGGTTGTTGAGACATAGTTTCCCCCACAGTGTTATTTACGACTGGTTGCTATGAAGGAATAAAAGACTCACCCTACTTATCCTTTTTAATTTTCATAATAGATTGTAAGATAAGAGTATGATCTAAAGGCTATTCCCTAAATATTTCTCTAAAACTTTATAGAATCAAGTCTTTGTTAATGACAACATCACTATCAATAATAGGTGGAAGTGGATCAAGAACTCGATGTGGTGGGTCATGAACATCGATGTTTGTATCATCATTGTCATTTTCATATTGATTATTGTAAAAATTATCCTTATGGAAAGTAGTGTAATCTAGATGTGTAGGATCTATAGCAAGAAGCTAAGATGGTTGTTTATCCATGGTATATGGTCAGGTTTATATAATCTCAATAAATTTAGGAGGGTTGCCACTAAGTTTTTCACTTTTTATCAAAGGAAGAGATGTAAGGATATTAGGTGGAATAAGGAAAACAACTTGAATAATGAAATAAAATATTAAACAAATATATATAAACAATGAACTAGAATATGCATAAAAAAGATGCAAAGCTCACAAACATGTAAGGTGATACCTCAAAATCAAGGGACCTAGTATATGTAACTAGGGTTTTAAATAAAATGATTTTCAAAATTATATGGTAGATTTTAAAAATCAAATGGAAATTTTGATTTAAATATGCAGGGAAAAAATTAGAAAAATATTGGAAAAATACCAGGACCTACTATAGGAAACTAGGGTTTGAAAACAAATATTTTAAAAATTACTATGGTGAATTTTCAAAATTAAATGTGAATTTTTTATTTAAATATGTAGTAAAAATAATAAAAAAATATTAGAAAAATTAGCAAAGAATTTTTCCTAGGGTTTTTATGTGTAAACAAAGTAAGTCAAGTTTACCAAATGATTTAACTATTTTGGGAATAATGGAAATTTATTCCTATTTTAGTTAAGGGTCTAGATTAATAAATAAATAAATAATATTTTAATATTTATATTCTTGATTTATATAATTTATCTATCTTTTTTACCTTTCTCAAAATAATAATAAATTGGGAGAAATATAACTTAGCTTAAAACAAGCTAAAACAACTATTACATAGTCTAAAACTGGTTATGCAGGATTAGGATAGTGTCACAAATTATAATATAGTTTTCATTTGGTGAAAGGATAATATTGTCAAAATTATGACACCCTGGGGTCTGATGTTGTTATTCTCTTTTACCACTATTATCCAAACTACTCATAGAGACTTGATTTTTTTAGGTTCTTTACATTATTTTTGTATGAGCTAGCCTATGAAATTTCAAGTGATGAATATTGACAAATATCACTATAAATATATATTAATATTCAAACCCTAACCTTCCATCATGATTAATAAATGAGATTTGAATCACTTGAAAAAGGGGGCCTTAGTGTGTGTAAGATGCATTGAATGTATGATCAACACCCCTTGTGTGGGCACGTTGCCTATATACCAATACTCCAAAGAGGGATAAAGCCATATGTAGTTATCCAACTTGATGTTACTTGTGAAATAGTGTAATGTAGATGCAAAAATTCTAAATTGAGACTACTTGAGGTGGCTAGGGACTGGTGTGAGAGTTTGGATATGTTTGCAACTATGTTGGGTGATTGTATACAGAGAATAGGAAGGTTTGCCTTAGTGGTTTTGTTTTTATTCTTTTTTGCTTTGTAACATTTGTCACCTCCATTTATATATGAAATTTTAATGTGTTTTTATAGGTAACAATTAGTCATGGGTTAACTTTATTTGTGCTAGGCTAACATGATGAAGGATAGGAATCAAATGGAAAGGATTATTTGGGCCCAAAATGTGATTAGACAAGAATACCAAAAATGGGAAACCCTATAGTTTGGAGTTATTTTCCAAGTACGATGATCCTATTATACAATATTAGGACCTAGGGGATAGGATTAGCTTGGGAAATAGAGTCTGGCTAAACTAAAATGATCATTTGGAAGGCTATGAATGACTAGAAATGACCAAAAATGTGTCTACGAGGGTCATGAGAGCATGCAAGAAGGTGTCACAAGCCACACTCAAACTACCAATTTAGGATTTTTATATGATTAAAATTACCATAGATGCATTTTAACTATACAAAAAAGTGTTATAGGTTAAGGCATAAGATAAAAGATTTTTTTAATAATAATATCGTGCTAAGCCCACCCACAAGGAAATAATACCACAACTAAATAATAATATAAAGCTAAAAATATTTAGTAATACTTTCCCAAATCATGGTATAATAGATAATGCATGAAATTTAGAATTACAACATGCATGTAATGCATGTCCTCCTCCTAAAACATATAATCATCCAATATAATAAATTATTGGTACATTTATATGAATATTAACACAATATATATTAATCAAATTTGATGACAATTAAATTAATGATGATGATTTATATATGCATGCACTCTTATTTAAAGCATACATTAACAATAAAATTATACATAGTATCATGATAAAAAATGGATCAATCTAAACTTTATGTATAATAACACTCCTTCATAGTCTTAGGTACACAAATTAAGATTTATAAAATATTCAAAGCTTTTGATAGTCATACACAAGATACTTTGGGGAACATAGTGTTACCAAAATAAAGGAAATTCCATTTATAGTCTTACTATGGACATGGGTATTTAACATGTTATTAAGATTCCCTTAGATATAGAAGCTTCACATAATACCATCTAAAATTCATAGATGCCTCACCTACATACATTGTAATCAAATGGTCAAAGTTAAAGGAATTCAATATGAATACCCTTATTTGGTAGTGATAAATCACCCCCCCCCCCCAACAACCCAACACATTTGGTTATGGGATTTACTCAAAAGTGCATTAAAAACATAACCAATGCACCCATTAAAGAGAATAATATAAAACTAATTATTTCACCTATACAAGATATTTATGTATATTCCTTATGAAATAATAGGATGCATTAAACTAAGAAATAAAACACATATCAAAGGGTTACTCAACATTCAATCAATTCCAAATCTCCTATAGTGCGACCTAAGTGATTGCTAGGATAATTTAACATGATCCAAAATGAACACAAGAACTAAAAAATTCTCCTATTTTCCACGAAAATTCATTAATTCCTACACCTTATTGAGTTAAAAATCCTAAAAAATAATAGATGATAAATGATCATGATAGTTATGTTATGGTACTTGATGACTTATTACATTAATATACATCAACATGTAGTGATTTATATCCATAGAAGTAATTATTGATTTATATGACCCAAGCTCACACTATGATCCTCCTATAGACGGGATCATACACTATTTTCATTTAAAAAATATCCAAAAAATAAAAAAATCAAGTATTGTAAAAATTAAAAAAATTCAAAAAAATAAAACATTTCTAAAATATAAAAACATTCAAAACATTTCAAAAAATAAGGATCTAGCATGACATGAGATTCTAGTTTACTTATTTGAGTTTTATTTTCCATAAGTTTGGTATATAACATATTATTTTCTACACACACATGCATTTAATGAGGTATATTAGTGTGATGCAAGACATACATATTCATGGACTCTTATATGTTGGATTCCCTTATACCCAGTGGCTATGCCTATGTTGGGGGTATATAAATATACATGTTACACAATAATAATTTACATATTTTTATGACATAAAATGTAATATTGAGTTGCATATATTACAATCTTTTTTCTACTCACTTATATTTTGCATTGTGCTACATGAATATGCTACCTTACTATAATATGTCATTGATACATATGGATGGAATAAACTAGTTTTCACTTGTTTTATTCTCTTTTAATACTATTTGATTTATTTCATGATAGTCTAAACATTTATTACTTATTTTGTGGGGTTACTATATACAAATTGATTTAACATCACTTTGATATTTGTGTTTTGTATGTTCTAAATTTGAACATGCCCTTTGATTTTGGACAATGACCCTATATGTGTAATCTTGGTTTGTGTTAAATTTTAACATTTCCATTTATTGTGTCCCTTATCCATTAGGGTGAAAATTTTTCTTATGAAACATTTGAATATGTCCCTTGTATGTGTTCCTTACCCTTATTATATGAAATAATGTGACACTACAAAACATTGTGTGTCATGCTTGTGTGCTTACTAAGCTTCATTCATAGTTCCATGATACCTATCATGCACTTTTAATATATGATTCATTGTTAAACCTATCTATACATGAAATTTCTATGCCTCACATTCAATATGTTACATGCTTCAATCATAATTACATTTGTATGATGGAATACTCACCAACATCATGACATAATTACCATATCATTTTATATTTATCACATGATATAGTTAAATATTATTTTGAGATGAGTAATTTTAGGATACATCCATCATCTCAAAATGGGTGTATCATAATGGACTTGTATATATGCCTCCAAGACCATATGAAAAATAGAGTTTTGACATAATACATGTTTCAAAAACACATAATACATGTTTTAAAAACACATAGTACATGTTTTAAAAAATATTTAAAGTAATGTAAAATCATATTCTCTAACAAAGTACATGTTTTAAAATATTCAAATTAATTTATAAATTAAATATATGACATATATTGACACATTGATAATATTATGGGGGCATGTGACATGTATATGAACTAACATTTTAAATACTCCATATACAAAATTAAGCATACATGAATGCATATGGATGGGATTATACAAAAAAATTAAAATTTCAAGGTTATAGATTGAAAATAAAATTATAATTTGGCATATATATGAATAAAATTATATATCATTGGAAAAAATTTAGGAGGCATGATGCTTGCTCATACTTGTATACACATATTTCAAACTTTAAAATTTTCAAATTGGAAAAAAAATTCATTATAGTTGCTCATGGACATTTTCAAGATTTAAAATTTCAAAGTTTCAAAAAACATGATACTTGTTCATGCACATTTTCAAATTTTAAAATTTCAAAGCTATAAAAATCATGATACTTTTTAATGCACAAATTCAGAGTTCAAAGTGGCAAAGTTCAAAAGTTTCAAAGCTAAAAAATGCATGATATTTGTTCATACACATTTTAAAAGTTTAAAATTTAAATGTTGAAAAAAAAATGAAACTGATTTATGGAAAAAATAAAATTTCAAAATAAAAATATTCATTTCAATTCAATGATATATGTAGTCCTGATGGGGGCATGAATATTATTTATTCTCTTTTAATCTTGGAAAAACATAATCTATATCTATCTACAGTGGTGTGATTTTATTTGTACAATGTGATTCAATTTTCCATGAATATTATTCAATAAACCTAAAAATTATTTGAATTAATTATATCAAACCCATGTTATGGTTACATCTTCTATTCCATGTGATGCATGTTTAAGTCTAGTGATACTCAATGGCCTTGGCATCACTTCTAGTGAACCCATCTAGGTTACACTTTTTTTATTAGTACATTAATTACTATTCACTATTAATGAGGGTTATAATAATTATATTTCAAATTTAGGATATTGATTAGTTATTTAGGTATTTATCTCTCATAATTCACCATTTTTCCAAATTATCCAAGTGTTTTAGGAAGTGGGCACTATTCTTCATCATCTGTTATAGTAAAAATTTTAAAGTTCTTTTTTTTTAAATATTAAAATCAACAAAATGAATACTTCATGAGCTATTGTATTTTTTTATAAATTTATGTTCCCAAAATAATTAAAGTATCCACTAAAATAAAAAGTGTGTTATACATAACCAAGTTCAATCCTTTCCCCTTTAATCTAACAATTCATTAATATAATAAAGGGGGAGAGGGGGGAATTATAGACACGTAAATTTTGTCATAAGTACTTGGTAATGATAATTATTGACATATCCTAAATCAAATGAAGTGAAAAAATACATGAATCTCATATTCCATTAATATAGGACATTTTTCTATATCTGTGTTCCACCCTTTGTTTGTGATCAGTACTACACATAACTCTCAATTTCAAATGCTCAGGATGCATAAAATTACCCTCAAGCCATCATAAATTTAGGATAAGTGTCCCTGATATATTTCTTATTACAGTTAAATGGGGAGAATTTTTTGGATAGGGTCCCCAAACCCTAGGAGAAGTACAAACAAAAAGGAACCAATAGACTACCAAAGTCCACAATAGAGATAATAACAAACAGGGCTAGAGAGAGCTACAACACAACCTAAAAACAATAAATAAATATACACAAACCACCAAAACCCAAAAAATACAGAAGGAGAAGTTAAATACTATTCCATGGTGAGTTTACCAAAGATGTATTCCTAAGAACTTTTCATTATTTTGAGATTTGAGTCAATTTACAACTTTTCTTTGTTGACATATTTATGGCATCTGCTGCACTAAACCTATTTATGTTTACCTTTGCTAGGGGTCTTAATTTCAAACAAATATCCCCAATGGGATATAATATTCTAAACGTTTTGAATCCCCTCATTCTTATTAGCCTTTCTATAATTCACTAAAAATCTGATATTATTTTTAAGCTTATCATTTTTATTTTCAATAATTTCAACCCTAGTTTGGAGACTCTGCATTTGTTTCTTAACATCCTTGGTGGAATTTTTTTGAACCAATATATCACTCTCGTAATGTAAATATTTCAATTTTCCTTTAATGTCTGTTAGATACCTCATGAACCAATGCATGATGAAAATTTGGCGGTCCTATTCTTCAATAATATTGTTTGAGTTTTGATTTCCTTTCAAAGATCTCACTAAATTATTGATATTTTTATTTAAAACATGAGGTTACTTATCAATAGAAATTTTACCTTTCTCCTTGAGGCCTTCTCTATACTTAATTTTAATAGAATTAGTTTTCTTAGGTTGAATAGTATTTCTAAGTCCACCAAAACCCTTTTGATTATTAACTTCCTCTGAATCAGCCATGTTTTCTTCAACTAAGATTGAGTCACCTACAAAATGATCCATTTTACCATTCTTATCTAAATAATTGATAGGCACATTGGTAGCCTTGGATGCACTCCTTAGACACATTTTTATACTATTGTATTGAATTTTAATGGGTTTGACCTCTAAACCTTTGGGATCTTTGATGTTTTAACTATTGGAAGATTTAACCATATCACTCTTGGGGACACTGCTGTGATACTTAATCCAAACCTTCTTAATATTCCTTATATCCACATGTTTATTAACATCTTTTTTATTTTGAGAATTAGAAATTTTTGGATTGATCTGATTTATTCCCTTAAAGTACTTATGAATTATAGATATAACCCCTTCATGTCTAGGATCTAGGTAATTAACCTTTTTATATTTCAAAATGGAGGATTATAAAGATATTATAATGTAGAAGTGAAGGCTCATTGGGATAACATGCCTAAAATAATTTATAAAAATGAAAAGAGACCATTTGACAATGTTGAACCTACCTTTAACTTTGATGTATTTCATCATATGGAAATCAACTTCTCCAAATGGCCTTGGAAGCGATTCATGGTCAAATCCATTAAGAATAGTCTCTAGGGTTTCTCCTTCCTCCATGAAAATATCCTTTTTTATAATCCTTACCAATTTTGAAGATTTTGGTATCCTCTATCTCTAACCCTATAATGTGTGTTATTATATCCTTAATGATTTATAGTAAGACCCCATTTATGTTAAGGGTTATGCATTCTTAGGCATTATCAAAGAGAGTCAAAATGTGTCTATCATGCCATTCAGTTTACTCCATAAACCTAGTAAATCCCTCAATTTGTAGATCCTCCAAAATAACCTCATTATTTTTTAGTTATTTTGGCATTTTTGGCTCTATCCTATTCAAAAACCCCATTTTTACCACTTTATCTCTAAAATAGGGGATATTAAGACTTTCTCAAATAAAATTGACTAAAAAATGAAAAATCCTCAAAGTTGTCTTCTTGTTGCCTTCGATAATAGATACAAATTATTGAACGGTGTTTACCAATTCTAGAAGCTTCTCAAAGAGATTAAAAAAATGAAAAAATAAATAGTAAATACTAATAATATAGAAAATTCTAAAGTCCCAATATCTCCTACATCTAGCTTGGGGAAGACTCTCATATCCTCAAGTGTTTTGTTAATTACAAATACCTTCTCCTTTAATCCTTTAGACAATATCCAAAGGAAGATCTTCAATGTCCATCCAATTAATATAACCCAAAGAATAAACACCCCTATTAGTGAACCAATAATCTATCATGTTTCCTTCATGATATATATGTTTGATGAGCACCTACTACTTGGAATTTAGAATAGAGATGGCTTCATCCACCACTTGTTTAATAGACTAGCTATTAGCATTTTTTCTTGATTGACAATTTAAAATATTTAGAGAATCTCCATCTATAATGAATAATTCAAATCCCAATTATTGATATAGTTTTATACCCCATAAAGTAGCAAAGGATTGAACCCAATGATTAGAGTTAATTCCCATATCTCCAGCATAGGTCACCATAAAATTTCTTTGATGGTCTTTAAATATGACTCCTCCATATATGACTAGGTTTCCTTTGGATGATCCATCAAATTTGAGATTTAACTAACCCAAAGGTGGAGGTTTCCATTTAGTTCTTATTCTAATCTCATCTTTAGAATCACTCTTTCTAATGCTAAAAGGATCAATTTTCTAGTTAAGAGTTGGTAGTTATTAAAATGGAAGCAAGCTTTTGCCTTTTTCATTATGCACTATATTTTAATTTTTAATAATAGACTAAAATATCCTTTTGAATATAATTTTACTAAAACATTTATTACCTCTAAAAATCTTTTTTTTTACATTCTCCCCAAATGCCCTAGATGGTGTGTGGTAATGAGATATTCCATAACTTTTTGAGAACATTTTGAAAGGGACACTCCCATGAGTACCACACTTCTAATAGAGAACCAACATAAACCTAATTAACATTTAATTTGAGAAGAAAAAATCTCCAAATTTCATGTGTATAAGGTCAATCCAAAAGTAGAGGAAAATTAGATTCATTTTCATTTTCACATAGGATGCATCTATTAGTCAAGGTGCTACCTCTTTTTATTAAATTATCCATTGTTAGAATTTTGTTTTCAACTAACACCCATAAAAAGAATTTGATTTTATGAATAAAAAATTTATCCCATATCTTATCCTAAATAATGATGATTCTAATATTTTGCTCCAAGAGAATGTATCCAGGTTTTACTTGGTATTGGCCATTAAATAACTCTTTCTAAATAAGTTGATCATCATTGTTGATGGTTATAAAGTGAAAAATTATTGACAAATTACTCAATTTTGAAACAATGATGGTATTTTATTGATTAAAATTTTATATAATTAGAGTTTCCATGTTTTCACTCCTTCAACCACTTGGTAGTATTCATGAACCTTGCATATATACTTGTGATCATAGGAATTTGATAAAGAGAGGAGGTTAGTCTTGTGTTAGTCCATAAAAAAATAAAATGAACATACTAACACACTAACATATCTAAGGATAGATCATAGGGGAATCTTAATTAAAAAATCAAATATAAAGCAAAACTAAAATGCAAAATACAAACAATTTCTTACCTTCTTTAAATGCTCTAAATGATTCATTATGTGGCTTGCTCAGTTCATTCTCAAAGAGTATTTGGAAATGGAGTTTTCTTTTCTTCTTCTCTCCTTGGCACCATTGTGTATTGATATGGCTTACTAT
Source organism: Torreya grandis (assembly GCA_037957365.1). Lineage (NCBI taxonomy): Eukaryota > Viridiplantae > Streptophyta > Pinopsida > Cupressales > Taxaceae > Torreya > Torreya grandis. The sequence continues at coordinate 5,375,240 of JARHVA010000391.1, forward strand.
CTCTTGATGTGTCTTAGCTCAATATTTTGGCATTATAACATTATTGATAGAATCATGCTACAAAACTTGCATTATAACTCTACAATTTCCAATCTCTTTTTAAAAATAGGCAATGGCTTATATTTATAGGCTTAGGAAATAACCCCAACTCAAGGTGAGTTGAAGTGTAATTTAAACATATAATGGGGTCAAACCTAATCTAAGTGATTTAACATAACCTTATTAGAGTTAAAATGTGTCAATTACTCATGATTTGTAACGAATAGGCATGGGTCTCTAAAAAGAGATATTTTGAGATATTTTCTAAAGGCTTGACAAATTGCAAAGGTAATCATGAAAGGATAAGATATTTCATATTTTTGAATTTCCTTTTTTATTAATTCATTAATTTTAAATGGATAATTAAACTAGGCATTTAATTTGGTTTATATTGTTAATTAATTTTTATTAGCCATTTAGTATTTTTAAGATTTGATTTAAGTCCATGTGCCCCACTTAATAGGTATATAGGCCAAATTGATTATTGTAATATCATCGGATGCTTAGATATGAATCTATGAGAGGTTATGATTTTATATGTTAGGATAACCCAATTAGGGATCCCTTAATGTGATTCTAATTCTTGATGAATGATGCATAAGCAAATTTGGGATGTCAAGAGATTCCTAGGATTAATTTGTAATGGTTTCCAATCAAAGGCTAGCTGTGTCTAGTTTTAGGTGTCTATAGTTTGCCCCTATTTAGGAAGATGTTTCAAGCTATAGGTATAGTAATGTCTTCTCAAATAATGAACTAGGATATGAAGAAGGAATGATTGAAGAAGAATCTTTAAAGAATTCTTGGGAAGCCTATAATGATGCCCCCTCGAGGGAGTGGCTGACATATATGATTGATGGATGGACCCTTGAAAATAAGCAAGAAAAAGAATGAAATTAACCCATGGGTGAGATTAATCCAATTGAGATAATGCTTTCATGCATTGATAAAAAAGTATTGATTTTCCTAAAGGTAGTTATGATTAGTAACAAAGTTTGATACTCTGATTTATCCAAAGATGGTTATAATCAGTGGCAATAACATATGCCCTAGTTAGGGATGCTAAGTTAGAATAATAATTTTCCCATAGGTAATTATAATAGTTAATATGACCTAAAATAAAAAAAATTATGTTTTATTATGCCCTAGTAGGGTAGATTAACAAGCATAACTCAATCATATAATCTATTACATAGATTAAGGATGAGACGGCAGAGACATAGATGTGATGATCTAATGACTGAAGAAGACATAAATAAATAGGTACATGAGGATTCAAAAAGTGATGAAAGAGATGAATAGAATAATAATAATCAATCAATGTGAAATATTTGATTGTACATACCAATGTGGAGATGTTCATTTTTATTAGCATTGATACAACCAAAATGGACAATGGGTTGATTTGATCAAGAAGGATGAGAGGATTTGCCAAGGTTACCAAGGAGAAACTTTTGTGGTTCCATTATTTGTAAGACTTCCTAAGATAATTTTTTCTATAACACATGATGGTATGCCTCATGATAGAAAACATTGATAACTTTTCCAAAATATACATAAGGACTGACTCCAAATCCAATAAATAATTGAAAATAACTCCCTAATGATAACAATCATGATGAAAATGTTGATGTATGAATATGTATGGACTCAATAATAATGTGCAAGGAATCACCCAATATACAAGTGATATACACTAAGTCAAGGTAAAGTACTAAAAGTAAACAAATAAGCAACAAACAAGCAAACAACACATAGAAAACCTAAAATAAAAAGTAATAGAAAGCATCATAACAATGAATTTTTCCCATTAAGATGGATCAAGGATGATTGACTAGGATTAGATAGGACAAATGTTTTTGTATTTTGAAAATTTTTAAGGTTTTTAGAATTTTAGATATCTTAACTCATTAGAGATTGACAAGATATCACTTGTAAAATGGTGAGAGCATTGATTGGGTTAATCATAAAATGGTAAGAGAATATGCAAAAGGGGGGTTGAGATGACCTCAATGTGAATCAATAATGACTTACATAGTCCCAAGATTACGTCAAGTCACAATAGTTCTACCAACACAGAAGGTGGTGAGAATCGACTAGGTACAACAAGTTCTCAAATTTAGGCAAGTAACCAGGTGAATGAGAATAGTAATGGTAAAGTGATGCAAAAAAAATTAAGTTAAAATGTTTTTTTTTAAATTTTCTCATAGGTAGTTATAATTAGGAAACAATGACATAGGTCACTGATACTAATTTTCCCATAGGTGATTATAATTAGAAACACAAGGTGGGATCTTGATTTTCCCATAGGTAGTTATAATAAGTGGAACTAGTCAAAGGTAAATGAAAGATAACTTATTATATAAAATGTCACACTACTTTCATAAACTATCATTTAAACACAAAATTTTAAAATTCTAAAACTAGATCCAAATATCCTCACAGAAGGTGTGGGAAGAACCAAAGGAACCAAGATTAAAAAGGGGTAGGTAGGATGACTAAAAATAGGCTTTGGTCTAATAAAGATGGCATGATAGGATGATATACTATATGGGATTGTTTAGGAGGATGATGGTATGAAGATTAGATAAAATGGTAAGAGGGTTTATCCCAAGTGATAAGGGAAATGATAGGGTATGAAATAAAAAAAATGAAAATGGAAAGGTAAATGATTTTGGCCAAGGTATATGACAAATGGAAAAGGTATGGTTTGTTTTTGGCCAAGGTGAATGATAAGGTAAATGATTCTAGCCAAGGTAAATCTTTCTATTGTTCCTATTGACTTAGAGATGCATATCCTAATCAACATATGATACAACAAAAATAATTAATCATGTAGATTAATAGCCCACACCTCTTATAAATAGATGTCCTGTCAAGATCCTACTACAGAATTGGATGCCAAAAATGTTGTTGTGATATTTATTGGTTATTGATTCTATTTCCTTCAAATGTCAAGATAGGGTGTCTTTGTAACCTTTACAAAGGAAAGTATGACCATGGATGGTAAATATGGATAAATAGTGGATGATAGGTTTGATTTAAAAATGTAAAGGTGGATGATAATGGTTAGGTGATAAATGAATATAAAGATTTTTAGGCACACATAATGTTGTTGATTCTAGATTTGACATAACTTTGGATTTGGTAGGGCTGAAGACTTTTGAGTATTATCTCGATATGATAACCATATTTTTATGTTTTTTGGGCTTGAGAGTAAGAAACATGATTATGATGTACATTAGAAGCTATATTGATTTGATATTTTATAATGTTTTCTTAAGTAGTAGACTATTGTACTAAGCTATTGGTGCCTCAAAGATGTTTTCAACAATGAAGTTGTCTTGATTTTCCCATAGCACCTTTGAGAAGGTTTCACTAGAAAATGCTGATTATAAACTTTGATGGTCCCCTAACACCTTTGAAAATATTTCACTAAGAGATTGTTATTATTTTGAATGAATGTAGTCTTACCCCCTAATATTATACAACTAATATGTTTCCATGGTTTTATTTAAACAAGGTGTGATTGTATCAGTCCTAATCAACATTTATGGGAGGTGGAAGGTCAATATAATGGCTAGGTCAGTTGGTGTTAATGGCATGTGGAATAATAATGGAATGGGGGGAGGCAACACAATCCTCATAGAAGATACTAGGAGATCTTGTGTCAAAGCTATTGTAATCATCCTTAAAAACCATAAAAAGATCACAAATATATTCAAATTAATTTTTGAGGCATGCATAACCAATATTGTAACAACCACAAACATATTCTAATTCTAAAGCTGAGTTTAACTCAAAGGACTTTGAATATGATGTTTATTTTACTTTTGATGTTGATTCAAGAATATAACCTAAATTCAATGTGTATCCTTCATTTGGTGTGGATGTTGTTATAATGATGTTTTTTTGAATGTTTGGTATTAGACAAATAATAGCTTATGATGGCATAATGGGCTATATAGAGACTAGTTTATCAAAATGAGACTCCTCCATAATGGGAAAAAGGTCAGGAGACAACTCCTTAGAGACTAGTCTATCAAAGGGAGGCTATTTAAAAATAGGCATATGGTTGAGGTAATTATTTTACCAAAGTTGGTTATAATCATTAAGAAGTGACTTGATAAGGACTAGCATGTTAGAGTGAGACTCCTCAAAAAATAGAATAGGATCAAAAGGTGATTCATCATAGGTTAACTTATCACAAATGGTTGGTTCAAATAAAACATCACGGCTTGGTTGGTTGTCTTATCCTTAGTTTACAAGTAGTTGTAAAATACCATTTTTGAATATATCTTGGTCTTTGAATAATTAGCTTAGTTGGAGAGATACTAATTGGATTAGTTGTCATTCACAGCATGGGTATTTAAAGTAGGGAATGAATGTAAATATATGAAGAATGGTTAGAATTTGGGTAAAGATATGTTTAAAAAAGGATATTTTATGTCTTAAGATAGTAATTATGACCAGTCAAGTTATGATTGGATAGCCTTATTGGGATAATGATTTACTATACACAAGATGGCCTAAAATGGTAATAGTAGGGCATTGTGAAGCTTGCTTAATCATACAAGCCAAAGGTTGAGGTCTTGGTATATAAATGGTTGGCTGTTTTAGATATTGGTTACTCACACAAGCCAAAGGATAAGGTCTGGATATAGAAATGGTAAGGTGTTGTGGAACTTGGTTGCATACATAAGCCAAAGGATGAGGTCCTAGAATGGTAATGGTAGGGTATTTTAAAGCTTGATTGCTTGTACAATCCAAAGGATGAGGTCTTCGAATATAATTGGTAGGGTGTTATGAAGCTTGGTTGATATTATGAGCCAAATGATGAGGTCCTAGTTAAGAAATGATAAGGCATTATGGAGCTTTGTTTCTCACACAATCTAAAGGATAAGGTCTTGGAGTAGAAATGGTAGGGCATTGTGGATTTTGGTTACTCAAATAATCTAAAAGACAAGGTCTTGGTATAGAAGTGATAATCCTTAGACATTATGGAGCTTAGTGGCTTACACAATCTAAAGTATGGTTAACATTATATGTGGGGGATTAGATGGTCATGAATAGGCAAGAATCATACATTAAACAACCAAAATAAGGTATCACCAATTTTAACATTTGGCTTTGTTCCCTAGATTGAGTATTACAAGGAGGATAAGGATTTGTCTCACAAACCACTTATTCATAATAGGGGTCTTGAAAAAATTCAATTTGTGTGGACATTCTATCATAACATGGATTGTACATAACTCCATCATAAGTGTAATGATACATATCCACATAAATTATGAAAACTCTACAAAATTCCTAGAGTTCTACAAACTCTTAAAAATAATGTCCAAAAGATAAATGGTTTGAACTTGGTCTAACTTGGTCAAGGGGTGGAGATGTATATCCAAAATGGTATGTACTAAAATTTGGTAAAAAATAGTCTAACATTAAATGTCTAATTCCAATTGTCTCACACATAAAAGGTTAAGTGGCTGAATAAAAATTGGCATGCCAAACTCTAGGTCCAAAATGTTCCAAACAAGTCTAATATAAAAAAATAAAATTTGCTAGATTTTTTGGCCAATTGTGGCATCAAAAGATAGGCTCAAAATAGGCATGTGCTAGGAATTTTAGTAAAATAAGAATAAAATCTAGACTTGACAATAAGGTGAGATATTTAATCTAACAAATCTAAAACACTTTGGCATAAACTAAGCATTTGAATTTAGACATGAATTTGACCAAATTGGTATAAGGCATGAAATAAAAAGAACTTGGAGGTAGACTATTTTCTCCTAAATAAAGGTACAAACAAACATTCTTTTAAGTTTGGGTAAAGAATTAACCTAAGTTACACAAACTAAAAGAGAAAGATTAATGTTTAAGCCCAAATTGCATAAGGCATAAATAGAAATCAATAAATGTTTAGATTGAAACTTATCAAGGTTAGTTAAAAACTCAACTTAAGAAACTAGGCTTCTTTGACCAAACAAGCTAGACAAATGTGAATGGAATAACAACACTAGGTAAAATATCCCAAAGGCACACACAACTCAGTTTCTAAATTAGAATTGGGCAGAAGGAAAAATATCTACAAAATAATTTGAGCATCATAATGATGTTATCACACTCTAAATATGTGATCGATGGTTTATTTTAAGACTCTAAGGCACAAAACTTGAAATGAATTGGATAACGTAACATTACCTATTTTAATCAAGTGACACATATAAAATGATCTATCAAAAACACTAAGGTTAAAAGTAAGGCATCATATGGACAACATAACACCTCTTTAAACAATAGAGTGGTGTGGATAGAAAACTTGTTTTGATGTGGCATGAACAAATAAATGGTTTTACACTCAAATACTAAGCAAGTAAAGGAAAATGACCAAATACAACTAAGTATAACATCTAAAGCCCTAAACTAAGAAGGATGCTTCATATTGTTTAAATCCATCTATACATGTTCTCTTACGAGGATTATAAGTGTTAATACAAAAATAAAAGTGAATGAAGTAATAGGGTTTTTACACCCCCTTCTCCCAAGATATTGTATAGTGACATGGAGCTTTGGGCTACTCTCCCTGCATCAACAATATGCCCACAACAAGTGGGTTTGTTCTAAAACATAAATTTTTGACTGTCTAGATGGTCCCAAGTGTGATTAACACTAGAGATACCTCACATCAATTTTGTTCATACCGATTAACTTACTATGCAAGGGTCTATTATTTTTCATAGTGATTCCAAATATGTATTGTTTAGTGAAATCCCCTAGTTAACTAGACCTAACTCATGTTTTTGTTAATAAAGGAGAGGTTAGCTACTTAACCCCTTGGATCTCATAGTATACATGACCTGATTTATATATGCCACCATGCATTGAGATTGAAAAAATGATAGGAGATTAAACCCTAGGTCAAATCTTCCATAAAGAACTCATGAAGAAGATATGAACTCCCCCTTGTAAGCCAAATTTCATAAAAGAAATGACTAAGTGAAAAGACTTTAAAGGTTATGTGTAGATCACCCAAACCATTAAAGTTTTTGGGAAATCCTAAACAAAATTATTTTCACACCTTGGAAAAAGGCATAAATTTAAAGGAAGAAGCATTTTTGGTCACCTGAGTTCCCTAAATGGGATGGGGGGAGAGCATACACACATCCTTCATTTTTGAAAAACACACAAGTATAAAACAAATAATTTCCAAAGAATTTACAATTTTTAAGTGAATGTTTATTTTATGTACCAAATTGAGATGTTTGTGAAACTTTTTTGGCCCCTTGGATTAATTTGTAAAATTTTAATAACTTTCACAAAAAATATAAGTAAAAACACCTATGTTCCTTTTAAGTACTAAAATGAAATGTTCAATACTTAATCATTCTTTTTAGACACCAAAATACAATGTTCAAGAATTAGTTTTTGCAAATTTATGTCCTCCCACCTTAGTTATACAAATTTTAGAGGTTTTACTTCTAATTTTAATCATAATTATGGATGAGAAAATAAGATTTGGAAACATAGCTCTTGGGTTTCTTTGTATTTTTTACATAGAGACCGATATTGGTCACCTGTGATCGATGTCGATTATAAAGACATTGATGCCAGTTAGAAATGAACCAATACCGGTCAATAAATATTGATGTTAGTTACCTATGAACATAAAATAAAAAACAAAATATTTCCAAAAATGTTGGTTAGGTCAAATTAGTAAATAAACTCCACAAAACCTGCAACAAGGTGTTTAAACATAGGGTATAAAAGTCAATAAAATCAAGAAATGAGAACTAGAAGTTTTAAGAAGATTAAAAATCCAAGTTTTTAGGTTTTGTCCTACCTAACACCCTAACTGATGATATTTATCTAAAACCAATGATGGTTAGACATAACAAATGTTGGTTAGACAAAACTAATATTGGTTATGACAAATTGATATCAGTCTTTATGTAAACCCGTGTAACACAAAATATAGTAAAAATAAAGCTAAAAATATAATTTTTAAGATATTCAAGCATTCATTTAAAAAATTAAGAGCTATACTTTGGTATCCTTGCTATATGGGATGATTTAGGTCCCACGAGGCATGTCATTTGTGATCATAAGAATTTGACAAAGAAATGAGGTTAGTCTTGTGTTAGTCCATAAATTAATGAAATGAATGCACTAACATGCTTAACATATCTAATCCTATTTCATAGGGGAAACTTAATAAAAAAAATCAAATAGAAATCAAAACTAAAATGCAAAAGACAAATAATTTGTTACCTTCCTTGAGTACTCCAAATGATTCATTATGTGGCTTGCTTAGTTTGTGCTCAAAGAGTCTTTAGCAATGGAGTTTTTTTTTCTCCTTCTCTCTTTGGCACCATTATGGATTAATATGGATTATGCTTGTGTTGATGTAGTGGATTACACCTGGGGCAAGGAGGTTGAACTCCTGCCTTTCCACACGCAACAATGGAAACTCGCCTCTCACCTGTGGGACTGGCGAAGTTGAAGGGGAGAGTCTCTAGATAAGGGCTAGCACCCTCTGATGTATCTTTTAGGCCTTGGTTTCTCCTAATGATAACAAAAAAATGTAAAAATGGGGGATGAAAATGGAGAGAGAGATGCTGAAAATAGAACCTAACCTAAAAAAGAAAAGAGGTGATACACTAGAAAATGTGACCCACCCAGCCCGAACGTACACTGTTCACCAAAAAGGAGTGCCTATACACTTCATCTGAAGTGAGAAAACCTTTTGCATCAGTGGGTTAGGGGTCCATGGAGATACAGGGAGGAAATAACTAGTAGAGGCATTCTAAGACACACTGCAGTAGCCTTTCCACTTCACCTATAATCTAGGGACACTTCTGAAAGACTTGTAAAAGGAAACTCAAAAAATACACTAGACATGCTGAAATCATTCTGAAAAAGCATTAAGAAAATGACTTAACACAAAATCAAGGCATAGACACATACTAAAGATGCAAAACTCAGAATGGAGGCAAAAATGCTAAGTTCTAATTCAAGGTAAAATTCTAGCAGAGCTCTGCCTTACAACCCTGAGAGATTTTTTGGTAGAGTTTTGCCTTAAGGCTGAGAGTAGATCTTCTTCTCAAAAGAGAAGTTTAAAATTTATAAAAAGAGGAAGAGAAACTTGGCACTTCTTGGGAAAGATTTTGGCACTCTTTTTTGCAAGTGGCCCATGTGCATTCTAAACCTTGGGAAGAGGAAACCACTGTTAAATATGTCATTCTTCAAAAAAGGCCTACAAGAACCATGCTGTATAATCACCAAAATTGACTTTGGCATTCAAACATTAATGCAAGAACATGGTTGTGCCTCTTTCCTGCAAATAGACTATAGTTTGTCCCCTCATCAATGCCAACTAGAGAAAAAAGGTTGTGCCATTCGTTGGCAATAACTCACCCTCCCTTTGCCACTTAGATGCTTTGTCTTTTTTTCTCCTTGTCCTCTTCCTACCCTTTTAGCCTTTGGGGGTGATCTTCTAGCCAGTCACTATGTTCCTTAGGCTAGTTCCATGATTTGGCACTCAAGTAGTTCAAAAACAATAACTACTTCACTGTGTTAAATTTGACATTCGCACAGCCATCACCCAACAGCTAGTTTGTCTACTTAAATTTGATGGCTTTCAGGACATCATCATCCTTGACAAAAGTCATCGGGTCTTTCTTGCAGCCTTTTCTGAGCTTCAAGCTTTTCTATTTCAGGTTTTTTCCCGCAAATAAAAAGTCCACGAGAATTGGCCACTTTGACTTTTTTGCAGGCTCTTTGACTTTTTCTACACCTTCAGGCCCTTTGAAAATCCTTTCCCAAAATTCCTTAAGGAATTTTTTCTAAAGGAATTCCTTCAGACAAAAAGTTTGAAAGAATTCAGCCTATCGCTTAAGTCTTTTGTCCCTTCTATCTTTGAGCTGCCCTTTAAAATGTTCTCTACCCTCCGCAAGGGCTTCTGAACCTTGAACTACCCTATGTAAGGGCTTTTGGACCTTTGGTTGTAGGACACCTCATTGAACTGACCCATTGAACCAACCCATTGAATCAAAATTGGTTCAACAATTCAATTGGTTCAAGACTACGCATTGAGCCTGTTGAACCAACCCATTGAACCGACTCGTTAAACTAACTCGTTGAACTAGTTCAATGGTTCAATGTTTTGCACTGATGCTAAGTGAACCAAGGCTTTGAACTTGTCGATGAACTAAGTGATTGAACTAATTTTCTAAACTAGTTCAACGGTTCAACACTGCATGCCAAGCCTGTTGAACTTTGTTGATTAACCATCTGATTGAACTGGAAGCCACTTGAACTAAGTGGTTGAACCAATGCCATTAAACCACCCTTTGAACTAGTTTAATGGTTCAAAGTTGTGCACCGATGAACTTGCCAATTGTACTTGAACTGATTGAACCAATGAATTAAACCAAGTACGTTGAACCAATGCTGAATGAACTAAGCACCGAACTAGCTAATTAAACTTAGCATTGAATTAGTTTAATGAACTAAGGCTGATTGAACCAAGGCATTAAACTAAGTGATTGAACCAGGCATGCTGAACCAATGCATTGAAGTGAATTGTTGAATCGGTTCAATGGTTCAATGTTGTGCGCTGAGCTGCTTGAACTGTTCACTGAATTTGCTCATTGAATCGTCCATTGAATTGAAATGATTGAACCAAAGCATTGAACTTGAGCATTGAACAAGTTCAATGGTTCAACCATGCCAAATTTCTTCATGATTTTCTTCAGATAAGAGCCCAAAGAAGCCTTGTAAAACCTAGAACTCTCTGAACTGATCCTTCATGTGCCAAAGGACTAACCTACAGAGTTTATATAAATCCAAAACCTGTAGAGTCTATAGATTTAGACTTATAGAGTTCATAGATTTAGACCTATGGAGTCCATAGATTTAGACCTATAGAGTCTATAGAAATGAATAGATTCATGAAAAATTGAAAAATGAAATGGCCTAGAATAGCAGGGATAGAAGGGGACCAATTTTTGGCCTGTTGGGCAAACAATGGTCAATAAATTGGTGACTCCCGGGGGAAGCATGCCTACTATGCTTAAAGACCAGTTGCCTTCCAGTCCATTGGGCACGGAGTCAGATGTAGCTATGAAGAAAGGTTAACAATAGCCCCAAAGATCCAAGAATCAAACATGAAGCTTTTTACCCCACAAACAAAGGGAAACACACAAGGCTAAAAAACTCTACCTATGCAAACTGCACTTAGGGAAAGCAGGAAAGAAATTGAAAGCAAACTACTATATATAGCTAACCAGGAATATTTGCCTCCCTCCTAAATCAAAGGGAAAATTTCTTAAGCCCCCTTCCTAGAAAGAAGACTTATGGTGCCAGACAAGTGGTTGAATGAAAAGGAGATTTGGTGACCTGCTCCTCTTGCCTGCCACCTTGCTTGGCTTATATCTGAGTGGATCAAAATCGAACATGCTTCCAACATATATGTCCTCTACTTATCCTTGGAAGCTTGTTGAATGTTGGTCCCTCATATTGGTGCTCTTCACCAAGAAATCAATGGATATTGGCTTATCACCGTTAGCCCTTTCATATGCACATTCCCTTTACAATGCATCATGGTCTAACTTGTTTCCTTCTACCTCATTAAAGACTTTGTCAGACTCATCCTCTACTTCCTCTTGGCCTTCTTGAAGAAGGGTGACTATGGTGATGTCTAAAATGGACTCACAGATTGATTGCTCATCCCACAGAACATCACCTCTCTATTCAAAGCTTTCTTCTTCAAGGACTTCCTATAGGAAGACAGACCTCTCCTTTTCCTCCTCAAAGATCAGGACCTCTAGATGTTTAAAGGTATCCTCCTGATCATCCTCCAACTCTAGCTCCTCAGTGTAGTCATCCTCCTCATTAAAGTAATAGGGAAGTTCATCGAATGAGGGGGGAGAGAGCTCACCATGCTTTTGTTCCTCTTCATATTACTGGAACATCTGCATATACGCTTGACCTGTGTCTTCTCCATTGCTGATGGGGTCTTCACAAGAAGCATCAATGATGATTCTATCTTCATTGTTGCTTATGATAGCCCCTTTAGGAACTATAGATTGAATCTTTTGCTCCTCACTCACCTCCTACAGAATCAAATGAAAGAGGAGGTAGTCCTTGAGCTAGAATCGAATGATTCTCCTCCTTCCACCTGGCTAGCACTTCATCAATATCAGGTGTGGTCTGATAGCTCTCTTGGAAATGTGTAGGTGGGGTGTGTTCAGACATGGAATGTGCCATTTCGTCTAAACCATCCATCACACACTAGCTGAAGAATCTCTCTTTAGATTCCAACTCTGCAACTCTCTTGGCTAGATCCTCTTTCAAGAGCCTTTCCTAGAAGTCACCAACATCATCATGAGCAGGGGTAGCCTCATCTTCTTCAAGGTTTTGAGAAAAACCTTGCTTCTCTTCCTTCCTACCCCATGATTCTACTATTTTCCTCGAGTTCAAAATCTCAGAATTGGAATTTTGCTCTTGTGAACAGGCAACAACTTTGTTTTCTCCAAGGTCTTAGGGCTCCTCCACAAGGTCTAGAAGTCCTATCTCTCTTTCACAAAGTAGACTCATCCTAGCCCCTAAATCTTCAATTTGATAGGATAGATTATCTTGAAAGAGTCTTTCTTAGAGGTCACTAGTATCATCCTCTTCAAGGCTCTGGGTTGGTTCCTAGCATTCCTTCCTCCAACTTGGAATCTGCACATCACATTGAAAGACTTGGGGAGGTTGAGGAATGCTAGGAAGAGACTGTTGATGCACCAAAAGAGTCTTTAGAAGGGGAAAGTGTTGGTTCATGGTATTCGCCCCAATGGAAGATTCACAATATAAGGAATTGAGAAGATTGATCTCTATGGGGGGTTGCTCTGATGCCCTTGGATGTTGGAAAGCCAGGTGCATGAGATTGAGAGCAGATGCATTAGATGAGTTGGAGTGAGCAAGTGCTATCTGATAGAAAGGATTTGGTGCACAAGAGGGGGCACACAAGGCTAACTACTTTGAGTAAATGGATTTCTCCATTTTACTACCTCTTCCTCCATGGATTGTAAGGCATGTGCTTGCCTAAACAAACACTCCTCTTTATACATCAGCTCCTATTGATATCTGTACTACTCTTCTAGTCTATCAATCTCCATCATCTGCTTCTCAAAATCTAGTGCCACCTCCCTTATCATTGTAGGGCAACTAGGAGAGCTGCTTGAGGGGATTGCATAAAATTATTGAGTCTGATCAAAGTCATATGAAGGAATACAAGACCCATGATTTAGTGCAAAGGAATTATACATACAAAAATAAGATTTTTTATGGCACCAAGCTAATTAACCAGAAAATTCAACTTAGAGTCACCATTGGTGTCGATGTCAAAGCCTCCAAAGGTTGGTTCATTGAAGAACACACCAAAAATTCTTCAACTCTTTTAACAAAACTTGTCCTAGTTGGTCCTAATAGGCGTGCCAAAAATTGTTGACATAGTGGATTGCACATGAGGCAAGGAGGTTGAACTCCTGCCTTTCCAGACATAACAATGGAAACTCCCCTCTCACCTATGCGACCAGTGAAGCTAGAGGGGAGAGTCTTTAGATAAGGGATAGCTCCCTCTGATGTATCTTTTAGGCCTTAGTTTCTCCTACTACTAACAAACAAATGTAAAAAGTGGGGGGATGAAAAGGGAGAGAGAAATACCTAAAATAGAACCTAACCTAGAAAAGAAAAGAAGTGATACACCAAAAAATGTGACCCACCCAGCCTGAACATACACTATTCACCAAAAAAGAGCACCTATACACTTCATCTAAAGTAAGAAAACCTTTTGCATCAGTGGGTCAAGGGTCCATGTAGATATAGGGAGGAAATAACTACTAGAGGCATTTTGAGACACACCACAGTAGCCTATCCCCTTCACCTATACTCCTCTAGGGACACTTCTGATAGATCTATAAAAGGAAACTCAAAAAATACACTAGACATACTGAAATCATTCTCCAAAAGCATTAAGAAAATGAATTAACACAGAATCAAGGCATAGACACATACTAAAGATGTAAAACTCAAAATGGAGGTAAAAATGCTAAATTCTGATTTAAGGTAAAATTTTGGTAGAGCTCTGCCTTACAAGCTCGAGAGATTTTTGGGTAGAGTTTTGCCTTAAGGCTGAGGGCAGATCTTCTTCTTGAATGAGAAGTTTACAATTTATAGAAAGAGGAAGAGAAACATGGCACTTCCTGGGAAATATTTTGGTGCTCTTTTCTACAAGTGCCCCATGTGCATTCTGAACCTTGGGAAGAGGAAACCACTGTTACTAATGTCATTCTTCAAGAAAGGCCTACTAGAACCATGTTGTACAATCACCAAAATTGACTTTGGCATTCAAACATTAATGCAATAACATGGTCATGCCTCTTTCCTACAAACAAACTATAGTTTGTCCCCTCATCAATGCCAACTAGAGAAAATAAGCTACACCATTTGTTTGGCAATAACTCACCTTCCCTTTAACACTTAGATGCTTTGTCTTTCCTATTCCTTGTCCTCTTCCTACTCTTTTAGCCCTCGGGAGGCGATCTTCTAGTGGTTCATTGCATTCCTTGGGCTAGTTCCATGATTTGGCACTCAGGCAGTTCAAAAATAATGGCTACTTCATTGTGTTAAATTTGACATTCACGTAGCCATCATCCAATGGTTAGTTCATCTACTTAAATTTGATGGCTTTCAAGATGTCATCATCCTTAGCAAAAGTCATCAGGTCTTTCCTACGGCCTTTTTTGAGCTTTGAACTTTTTCTCGTGAACAAAAAGTCTGCAAGAATTGGCTGCTTTGACTTTTCTATGAGCTCTTTGAATTTTTTTGCACCTTTGGGCCCTTTTAAAATCATTTCCCCAAATTCCTTCAGGCCTTTTGTCTGAAGGAATTCCTTCAGATAAAAAGTCTAAAAGAATTTGACCTATCACTTAAGTCTTTTGTCCCTTCTGTCTTCGAGCTACCCTTTGAAACATTCTTTGCCCTCCGCATGGGCTTCTAAACCTTGAATTTCCCTTTGCAAGGGATTTTGGACCTTCAGCTATATGACACCTCATTGAACCAACCCATTAAACTAAAATTGGTTTAATGGTTCAATTGGTTCAAGACTACGTGCCGAGCCTATTGAGCTAACCTATTGAACCAACTCATTGAACCAACTCATTGAATTAGTTCAATAGTTCAATGTTGTGTGCCAATGCCAAGTGAACCAAGCCTTTGAACTTGCCGATGAACCAAGTGATTGAACTAATTCGCTAAACCAGTTTAACATTGCACGCTGAGCCTATTGAACTTTGCTAATTAACCCTATGATTGAACTAGAAGCCATTTGAACTAAGTGGTTGAACCAACACCATTTAACCACCCTTTAAACTAGTTCAACAGTTCAAAGTTGCACACTAATGAACCTGCCGATTGCACTTGAACCAATTGAACCAATGAATTGAACCAAGTGTGTTGAACCAATGCTAAATGAACTAAGTGTTGAACTAGCTAATTAAACTTGGCATTGAACTGGTTTAATGAACTAAGGCTAATTGAACCAAGGCATTGAACCAAGTGACTGAACTAGGCATGTTAAACCAATGCATTGAACCTAGCTATTGAACTAGTTCAATAGTTTAACGCTGTATGCTGAGCTGCTTGAACTGTTCGCTAAATCTCCTCGTTGAACCATCCATTGAACCAAAATGATTGAACCAAAGTGTTAAACTTGAGCATTGAACTAGTTCAATGGTTCAACCATGCCAACTTTCTTCGTGATTTTCTTCAGACAAGAGCCTGAAAAAGCCTTGTAAAACCTAACACTCTCTGAACTGATCCTTCATGCACCAAAGGACTAACTTGCAGAGTCTATAAAAATCCAAAACCTACAGAGTTTGTATATTTCGACCTGTAGAGTCCATATATTTAGACCTGTGGAGTTCATAGATTTAGACCTATAGAGTCTATATAAATAAATAGATTCATGCAAAATTGAAAAATGAAATGGCTTAGAATAGCAAGGACAGAAGGGGACTGATTTTTGGCCTGTTGGGCAACAAATGGTCAACAACTTGATTTATGTGTCTTGGATCAATATTTTGGAATTATAACATTATTGATATAAATCATGCCACAAAACTTGCATTATAACTCTACAATTTCCAAGCTCTCTTTTCAATAGGCCATGGCTTGTCCTTATAGGCTTAGGAACTAACCCCAACTCAAGGTGAGTTAAAGTGTAGTTTAAACATGGAATGGGTTCAAACCTGACCTAAGTGAGTTAACATAAACCTATTATAGTTAAAAGGTGTCAATTGCTCATGATTTGTAATGAATAGGCATGGGTCTCCAAAAAGATATATTTTGAGATATTTTCCAAAGGCTTGACAACTTGTAAAGGTAATCATGAAAATCTAAGATATTTCATATTTTTGAATTTCCTTTTTTAGTGATTCACTAACTACACATGGATAATTTAACTAGGCATTTAATTTGGTTTAGGTTGTTAATTAATTTTGATTAGCCATTTAGCATTTTCAAGATTTGATTTAATTCTATATTCCCCACTTAATATGTCCATAGGCTAAATTATATATTGTGATGTCATATGGTGCTTAGAGATGAATTTGAGAGAGTTCATGATCTAATATGTTAAGATAACCCAATTAGGGATGCCTTAACATGATTATGATATTTGATGAATGATTAAAAATCAAATTTGGGATGTTTAATGATTCCTAGGATTGATTTGCAATGGTTAGTAGCAATCCATCTAAAGTCTGGGTAAAGGCTAGTTGTGTCTAGTTTTAGGTGTTTACAATAATTATTTTGGATACACTCTTACAAGTGTTACCAAGGATCAATTTTACTAAGAGGTTTATCTAATACCCAAGAATCTTCCCAAAATTCAACCTTCAAACCATTACTAATATGTCACTTAGAGCCTATGGATATAATATATCTATTTGAAATCAATAAATTATATAAATGTGAACCCCTGACAAATTAGTTGCCTTCAAAAATGCACATCAAATATCTACCCTCTAAATATTTGAAACTCAATATTTTATCCCAAGTGTTATTGTCTTTAACAAAACTCTATACAAATTTTGAGATTATTTCTTTGTTCATTACCTATAAGTTCCTTAAACAAAGTCCTTCATACTTTTTAGAGTACAATCTTTGTTCCAAGAGACAATATGAAATCTATTTATCTCTTCAGTTTTGGACCAAAGGAAAGAATTATAATCAACTTTTGTTTAATGCTCTTTATAAGGATAAAAAGTGAAAGGAGATACATTATGAGGCTTTGGAAAACACTCTTGCTTAACATAATTTTACTTGCGTGAGAGAGAAGCTTACCTTTTTATCCTACTAACTTCTTTTAAAATCTATCAATTAATAGATTCCAAGTAGAAATTGAAGCAAAGATTGATTTGGCAGCCTAGTAGTTTCATAGTTCTATTTTGTTTGGCAATAGGGGTGTTAAAAAAAATAAAGATATCTTATCAAAATTAACCTTATGATTTGAGGCATGTTCATACATAACCAAAATTATTTTTAACACTCTATCTTATTTAATACAAGCCTTGTCCATAAGGATGGTGTCATTTATGATTGTTGATTGGAGATGGGATCAATACAATGTGTTGATTTGAATCCTTTTAGGTCTATTAAATCCACTACTTTAGATATGAATCTTCTAAGATATTCTACCATGATGATGAATAAGAAATGGGATAGGGGAACCCCTTGCCTTACACCCTTGGTACTTTTGAAAAAAATCTTAGGCAATACCATTCACAAGCACTAATGACATAAAAGTAGATATGTAAAATCTGATAATTTTTTAGAATTTATCCTAAAAGCCAAATTGTGTCAGGAATATATATAAAAAACTCTAATCTAGTATGTTAGATACCTTAGCCATATCTAATTTAAAAATAATTGTAACACTATTACTCTTTTATCCATGAAGTGAATAGATTCATGAACAATAATAATACCATCTTAAATCTATCTACCAGTGATAAAAGCCCTTTATTGAGTCTAAATAATAGCTTCCATAATTAGTTAGAACCTTATAGATATAAGCTTAGTAATTATTTTATAAATGGAATTACATACATTGATAGGATGAAAATATGAAAAATTTATCGTTCCTTCTTATAAATAACATAATAAAGGTGTGATTAAATTATTTTAACATTTGGGCTGAAGTGAAGAATTTGTTAACAATTTCAACCATGAAGAATTCATTAACAGTTTCAACCACATCATCACCTCTGATGTCCCATAATTTTTGGAAAAATGAAATTGGAAATCCATCTAAGCTAGGAGCTTTGTCTAGATTCCTTTTGGGAATCACAAATTTGAGATCTTCATTAAAAGTGGAAACTATAAGTGATTCATTATCTTCTTGCTTCACCAATTCAGAAATCACATGAAGGAATTCTTGTGCAAATCTTATGTTTATTTTGAAAACATTTTTGAAAAAAAATTTAAATAAATTTACACTCTCCTTATTGATATGGTCTCTATAAGATAAGATATGACCTTCACTATCCAAAATTTCCTTGAAGCAATTATGCTTTCTATGTTTTAAAATTGACACATGAAAAAATTGAGTGTTTCTATCTCCTACCTTAAGAGAAATACTTTTGGATTTTTATCTCCAAATAATTTATTACCTTGTAAAAACAATATGATATTCACACAGGAGCTATTATTTCCTTGTTTTGAGTCTCAATATCATAGCCATTACTTTCCATCTCATCTTTGATCATTAAAATTTCTGATTTTATAGCTTTCTTTTGTAAAAGAACATTGCCAAAAACTTGTTTATTCCACTTTTTTATTTTGATTTTATATTTTTTTTTCATTTTTTAACTAGTTTTAACATAGTTAAACCATTAACATTACAACACCATCATTCTAAGATCCTATCATGAATGTATGGATGAGAAAACCACATGTGTTCTATCCTAATGGGGTATCTATTTTGCTTTGAGCTAATATCCATAACACTCAAATCAAGAGGGTAATGATACGATCCCACGTAAGGAAGAGGCTTTAATGTCATATCCTTATCCATCAACCAATCAATTGAAATAAAAATAAATCTAGCCTACATTGAATAAGGTTTTCATCTTATATCCTATTATTCCAAGTGAATTTAGAGCATCTTAATTCCACATCTATCAGCCCTATATCATAAATGAGGGAAGATAATTCTTCCATACTATCTGAAATCAATTGGTGCCCACCTTTTTTATCCCTATATGTAAAAGAGAGTTGAAACATCTAGCCATGATCCAAGGTAAATCCTTGCAAGTATTCCTAAAAGTTATTATATCTTCTCAGAGCTTTTTATGATTAATTTACTAATTTGGTGCATAGATGTTAGAGAATATCCATTTCTTACCATCTATCACATCCATGACGAAATTGCTACATGATTCTAAGGTTTTAGGATAGCTTCCCCAACAAAAATTTAGCATGCCAAAATGTGATTAAAACTCCAGATGATCCTAAATAACTAGTACAAATATCTCCAACATCATCTGAATAAGAATTCTTATAGTTAAAAAAGGGTTCCTCTATCTTAGAATCTTGAATAGCCAAGATACTTGGTTTATAAGTCCTTATAAAATCCCTATAAGATTTTTACTTTGAGGAAGTATGCATTCTTCTGATATTCCATGAAAATATCAACATGATTAACTAAATGGTGAAGAATTACCTCCCTTGAATATAAGGGTTGTTTGGATCCCATTTGTAATTTCTACCTCTATAAGTTTTTTGAAAATTTCTTTTCTAGTAGTTTTTCCATCTTTGGGGGGCATCTTATACACACCTCCTTTAATTCCCATTTTGGTAGTGATAGAAGATGTAAACTTTGATTTTATGGTGTGATTATTCATGAATAGAATTTATTGAGAATATTTAACTACTTAATGGTAATATTTAGGAGAAAAATCTATCAGGTGATTAATATGATCAGAATTATTCAAAACCTCTAAACATTTCTTGTTACTATCTTTAATTTTAACTTTTTCTAGTTATGCTAAGACTTCAAACTGATTTGGAGACTTAGGAATGATGGGTTATTGGTTATCTATCTCCTTATTTTTTATCTAAAAAATAATTGCATCTTCCTCATTAAAAAGTAACTGATTAGCCTGACTGAGTGTCATGTTTGGTTTAATCAGTTTTAATTTATTAGAATAAATTACCTTTTCCTAATCGACTTTGATAAATCCTTCCAACATCATCTTATATAGAATGTGAACATCTCTTACCTCTATTTTTTAAATTTCCTTTTTAATATTCTCTATCTCCATTGGTTTATATGATTTCTTGAAAGAAATATCCACTTTCCTTTGCCAAGTAGGCTTGATTTACATTTATTTGGATGTAGTTGGACATAGTTTTTAGGAATGTCCCAATTTATGGCACTTGTCACATATAAGTGTAATTTTTCAAATTTAATTTTATGATTTCTGACTCCAAATGGAATGTGAAAGAATATTAAATAAGGAATTTCTTGGTTCACAAAGGTGTTGACATAAAATCTAACATGAACCAGTCTTGATCTAGATTTGGTGGTTGAATAAAAAGCTTTTAAGTAATTTAAAGTCTTGTCAATGTTGAAGAAGATATATTCCTCCAAATATTTGATAGGGATCCTATGGAGATTCATCCATATCATCATTATATTAATATTCTTTGACTCAGGGTCAAACCTTGGGTATCATTTTTTGTAAAAGGACTAATTTTCCAAAACATTTGGGAGCCCTTGCTAAAATATGAGCATAATATTTTGGATTATTGAGTTTAATCATGAAAAAACCATTTACCATATCCATAATTTCCATATGACCTTTGGGGTTCTATTTTTTTGTAGCCTAAACTCTGAAAGAGTCAATATTGGATCTAGTTCCCATAAACTTGCCCACCAAATCTTGTTCCATTATGGATGAGGCTTAGCTTATGAAAGAGGATGTGACTTGGATATGAATATTTTTCCATCTTTAATGGTCTTAAGTTGTTAAATATGCAAAATTTCCTTATTATCCATCAAACCTAAAAGTTTATGACTCCAAGACAACTTACCTGGCACTTCTCTAGAACTCTCCTTGTTATTTATATTAGGACCTCATGGAAATATTCCATGATGATTCCATGATAGGTGAATAAGACTGATTTTTTCTCTTTCCCACTTAGGTTTGTTTTAACCCACACAAAATAATTACTAATTTTTTAAATTCAAATCATTATTTTGGACATTCCTACATGTTTCACATGATTAGATAAATGAAATTATCAAAAGGTTTACCTATAAATACACATAAAATATAATTGATTTTACCCTCTTGAAATTTTATTTTCTAAAGCTTACACATTATTATATATTTAGAAAATTTTCCCAATTCTCTCCAAATTCAAGATTACTCATAATGAACAATGATAATCCAAGTCAAGAGCATTCAAAATCAATTTAGTACCTATCATTTCTATATCAAATACATTTTATAGTTACATAGACATTATCAATAAACACAATTTCAAAATATCTATAAGTGGGATAGCTAAGTGGGATTGATTTACTTCCTTGGACTATTGGATACATAGGCAAAATTCAATAATCAAGGGGGTGATTTGGGTTAGTTTAGCAGATTACGTTCCCATATTTTTTTATAGTTGTTCAAGTTATCTTAGGATTTCAAATTAAAAATAATAAAATAATGATTTTTGTGTGGCATAATTCATATTGAAATATCTCAAGTTTCTTAGTAAACATGGGCATAAAAGTTGTAGTGATCAAATTTATGTCATAGTTAGCCAAAAAATTCCATAATCAATTGACTCAATATGCCTACACTGATATCCACTTACATAAATTTTAGACACTCAGAACAGTCAATGTAAATTTGTGTGAGCTAAGTATATCCCTTCTTAGTGTTTTCCATAAAAATTAGTTTTCCATAATTAGCATTTTTCAAAATCAAATTTTTGAATACTAAACATATTTATCATTATGATATTATATAGTTTACACCTATATTATCACATAAAAATGTATATGGTTTATCAAAAATAAGGTAAAACATTAGGGAAGGCAAAAATAATAATGTTTATCTAAAGGAGGATGGGAATGAGGGTCCAAGATAAGTCCCCCCAAACCTAGGTAGATAAAAAAAAATTGAATACTTTTTTGTAATTGATTTAGATAGGAGAGAAGATAAAGTAGATAAATACACCTAGGTTGAGAGGTAAAATGCCAATCAATGATGAAAAAACTTAGAGTTTTGTCCTTTAGATCATTTCACTAGGGAGGATCATTTCCATTTTATTTTTATTTATAAAGAGGTTTATAGATCATATTTCATGATGGAAAACACACTAATTGTAAAGTTATGGGATGTAGGCCAAATAGTTAATTTTTTAGAAACTGAGCCTCTTCGAAGTGGAAATCCAAAGGACAACTAGATATCTAAGAAATGGTAAAATTTTTATTAATAATATGCTTCTCTAATCAAGAGGAATGTGTCAAAATATTTTAAGGAGGACCTTTGTTCTTAGGGAAAACATGAATATTCATAATAAAGTGGAAATTGAGATATTATATAGAGAAGGAAAACATAAACTTTATTCCAATATGGTTAATACTTATAGGACTCACATTAGAATATTATGAATATGAAGTGAAGCTGATAATAACCAAAACATTTGGAAAATTAATTGATTTTTATGCTATTAAAAAATATAAGAAATGAATAAGCTATGCCAAGTTTTGTGTAAATTCTTGTGTTGATAAATAAATACCAACCTTAGTTAAGCTATCCATTAAGTATGTGGATTAAATTCAATAAATAGAGAATGAAAAATCATGTATGGTGTGTTAAAACTATAAAAACATATGGAACAAGGTAAGATCCTATATATTCAAAAATAAATAATATATGATATAGAATAAGATCAACATGAACAATCAATGTAATTCCAAGGTTGAAAAAAAAAATAGAACATCAACCACAAGCTATAATAAATAGGAACATTTGGGGATAGATAAAAAATAGAGAATCGTGGCATGGAGATAAATAATTAGAAATAAATACAAGATAATAAGAGATTAATGGAAATAATTCAAAGTTAATTTACGCATAAAAATGGATCACTTTGAAAATGAAAGAGTTGATTTCCAAACAACACAAAAATTTTATAAAACACAAAGGAGTGAAGAATGAACTAAAGAAAAAAAACTAATCAATAATAGAATAAACCAAAATAGTTATAGGAAATGAAAATATGCACTAAAGGTAATTAAAAAAATATTTATATTCTCCCTTTATTTTTTTATCAAGGAATTCTCGCCTAATTAAAAAGGAAGATGAAAAAACCCAATTTTAAGGAAATATCATGGATTTAGATTCAATTTTTTATTTTATTTTGGAACTAGATGAGGTAAATCCTCATCATAACTAAACATGTAAACATGATATGTATTCTTCTTTAACAACTATAAAATTGAATACTGAGCATTCATGTGAAATATTGACTAGGCATTCTAAAACATCTACCAATATATGGGCCAAGGTTAAGAGAGGAAGATGGAAGAAAAAAGGATGTTTGAAGTAAGAAAACATAAAAACATGGGAATAAAACCATATTGTAGCTTAGTGGATCAAAAATATTAGTTTAATATTTTAAATGAAGAGAATTTCATGGAATATAAGACGAATATACAGCTATAATAAATTGTTAATAGTTATAAAAATTAAAAAGTGTCATATAAATACTATTATATCATTCCAATATATCAAAATGTCATAAAATAATTTTATGGTAATAAAATACAAGATTTGGACTAAAGAATCCTTTTATGGAGTAATATTAACAATGGAATTGAGAGATTTAGACACTCGTTGGGATCATCAAGCTATATAAGAGAGGTTTTGGTAGAAAATGGACATCATATAGAAATTATTTTTTAGTAATAAAGAAGATAGTTATACTTAGATACTTTTCGATAGTTATGCTCCTAACTCTTGTAAAAGTAGATTACTTTTAGAAAGAACTAAAATATTTTATAAGGTTATAAACAAAATTTAGATGGATGTTAGTTGGTGATTTCGAAACTCCTATTTTTACCATAGAGAAGAAATGGGGAAACATGGATCTCATTGAGAGCATGGAGGATTTAGTCTTTATCTCAGATTGTGTTGTACTAGATTTAGAGTAGATGGGATCAAGTTTAATATAGGATAATATAATCTTGGGAGATAATCCCATCCAAGTCAGATTGGATATATATCTCATCTAAGTTGATTTTATTTTTATTATAATTGTTTCTTGTCATCATTATAAATAATTTAATTTGATCATGAACCCTTAATCTTTAATTTTGGGTTGGAGAAGATGAAAATGAACACTCTATTTAGATTTGAAAACATATGGCTCCTTCACCAAGAATTCAAAGAAAAATTAAAATAATTATGGTGATTATATTTTAAAGGGTATAATATGTTCAAGATTAATATAAATCTAAAAAATGTCAAAGATAATCTAAAAAATGGATCAAAGATATTTTTGGAAATATTTTTTAGAAATAGAATATAGTTTTAAAGGAAATATAAAAACATGAAAAAGAAATTCAATGCAATGGCATGAGTGTTGACTTATATTGAAAATAAAAAAGGTTACTAAGTTAATTATACTCTCTTATTGAAAAATAATAAACCTTATCAAGATAGAGGTCGAGTGATTTATGGTTAACATAAGATGATAGGGACACTATATTTTTCCATATCTTAACCCTTGAACATAATAATGCTTATAGATTAAGGGATATTTATATATAATATGGTTGTCTAAGCACAAATATAAAAATTATAAGAGAAGAGGATATTATTTACTTTATAAATATTGTAATATGTAAGGTTGATATCAATCCTAAAGTTGATAAGGAATTATTGGAATCATTACCTCTCATTGTAACCCAACTAGAAAATGATGCTCTTATGAGACCTTGTTCTAATGAATAAGTTAAATTTTTAGTACTCTATTAAAAGAGATAGAGTGTTGGGTCTAGAATTTTCATGTTATTGATTTTCCAACAATTCCAAGAAATTATACAATCTAATTTTATTATAGATATGAAGTAATTTATGCTTTCAGGTAAAACCCTCAGGGAAATTAATAACATATTTTTAGTGTTTATCCTAGAAAAACAAGGAGAATTTTTTTTTTAATTATTTAAGACCTATAAATTTTTGCAATACTCTATACAAAATATTTACAAATATTTTATACCTAAGGATAAAATCATTTTTTCTCTAATCATTTCTCAATAATAAAGAATTTTTATCCATGTTAGGAAAATCATCAAAAAAATATTTGCAGTTCATGAATTTATTCACTCTATAAAAAGAGAAAAAGAGTAAGTATGGTCCTCCAAAATGATATGCATAAGTCTTATGATAGGGTGTTGTAGATTTTTCTATATAAAATCTTAGTGAAAACTCATTTTTAATGATGTTTTATAAATTTGATTTCTTCTTTTATCTCCTTACCAATGTTTTGGATGTTAATAAAAGGATATATTAACAACCCAAATAACACCCTAATGAAGGTAGATTTCTCTAATCTCTTTCACACCTAGACTAACATTGAAATGGTCTAAGATGTGGGACACCTTTGTCTCAAACTAGACCTCTAAATTTATGAGGCTAGCTCCTTTGATGTATCATTGATGCTCAGCTTACTAAAACATACTATATTTTTTGGGATGAAAATGGTTAGAAGGATTAATGAAATGGAAATATATTCTACTGATGGTGTTACACTTTTATTATTGGTTCATCCACTCTATTTGAGCTCATACAACACTGATAAGATAATGTAAATAATTGAATCTACAACTCTAAAGGATTCATATGCAACAATATTTCACATAGAGGTTTCATAAAGTGATAAAATCTTGAGGGAAAAGATGGAAATCCCAATTCAAGTCACTATCCAGTCAATATATGCACTATTAGCTCAATCAATCAACATCAAACACTACATATGACCTTCATAAGATGGTATATTGGTAACTAGGTGAGATTAGTACCTGCCAAGAGAGAAAATACTACCACATGTACAAATCAAACCAATATAATACACTAAACCTATATATAGGAATATAAAAAATTCATTTTATTATCTCAAGAGGTTTAAATAGCTCAATCTTTGTAGATTTTCATCATGTCTAAAAGAGGGATCCTAAAAATAGGCTTAAAATCTTGAATATATAAAACATGAGAATAGAGAAAGCTAAGAGATTGGAATGGAATAAAGAAGAGAGGGACATCTAATAATCAACTTCATTCCATTTAAATTACAATTTTTAAATAATAGTCCTTAAGACTTCTCTTTATGTTGAATGTCTTGCATGAGCTCTTTTTAGCATTGAAATGAAGTGATGTGCCATATTTATCCTATTCAAGATCCTTAATTAGCATGATACACCATTATTTGGTTATTTAACTCCACTTAATATGAGACCAATGTAATTGAATGTCTTCTCTTTCATGAAAACCATGGAATATGCATTGGTTACTAGTCAACTCATGATTAGTCAACTTCGAGTGATTGGACCTTAAGACAAGTTAACTCCCACTTAATCCCTCCTTTGCATGAACTAACATTTGAAGATTAAATGTGTAATATAACTCCACATAAAGACCATATATGTATCATGATAACTCTACATGATTTCATTTGATATCCATTCAACACTAATTTCATCTTTGCTTGATTGATCAAATAGGCCTACTAGGCCAAACATGACTAGTAGCCTAACATCTTTCACTTGATGACTCTTTAAATAATGAATAAAACCTTGAATACATATAAATATGGTGATATTTATGCTTGGAAAAACTCCTCATAGCATTAAAAAGGTTCTTTTGATGAAAAAATATATATAACTTAGTATAACTAGTTGAGTAGGTCAAACTACCTTGAATTTATGCAAATTGGTTGTTTTAAATGAGTTGATATAGGAATTTATAGGCATGTTTTGTATCATCTAAGGTATTTAGTGGGAATAAAAATATCCAAACTTCACTCTCCATGGATTGGAATTTACTAAACTACCTTTTACCTCTCCTTTCAATAATTTTTCTTCAAAAAACTTTATTTTTGCCATGTCCATACAATTTCATACAAAAAAGTACCATTGATAGGGCCCTTTTTGAGTTTAATTCATATTAAATATATTTTAGGATGATTAGTTGGGTTTTGATGGAAAAAACTTGAATTTTCTCAAAATTGGTCCTTATGAGGGTTTTGGAGGTGAACCTTCTTAACGATGGTTCATAAAGTAAAGACCTCCAAACCCAAAATTATTTCCATGAATATTTATTATATATAACCCTAAAATTTATTGAGAATATTTGTTTCCCATGAAAAAGGTATGAAAATATATAGACATAAAAAACTTTACTTAGAGGGTTTTGCTTACATTTTGGACATGATTATGATCTTAGCAAATATTATTGAAGTAAATCCCATAAAAAAACCTAAATAATTCATGAATTATAATTTAATAAGGTTTATAAAATAGTTCTAATTGAATTTGGTCAAACTCTCCTTGTGGGGAAATATATGAGCACTTTAATAGTGGCTCGAATGGATATCTTGGACTGTAGTTGTTCAAACATATCCTTAAGACAAAAAATGGTTGTTAAATTTCTTATAAATTCTTGAAATAATATTAATTGTAATTTTACCATCTCATCATACCATCTTAAGGTATTATAATTTCTTTATAGGGTTACAAGTTCCTTTTGGTGTTGTAGGCCTTTAGACTACCTTCTAGGCCTGATTGGCCAAATTTGAGTTTCAAGGTGTGAGGTGAATGTATTTTTATATTATGGATTAAAAAACACTAATTAAAATTCAATTTTACTCCCTATTATCTCCTTTTTATTCCCAAAATCCATTTTTCCTTGATGCCTCTTAGGCCTGTTTGTGTAGGAATGGTTGCCTATTTGCATAGTTAGAAGTCTACAAGTGTTTTATCCTTCATGAATATAGTATAATGAGTTATAAATAACTAAAAAATATTTTAATAATGATAACACACTTTTTTTAAAGTATCATAGTGTCCATTTTATCTATATGCCTTCTTTTCTCTAGCCTAGGGTTTTTGGCAAACAAATTCTATCAAACAATGATGGATGCATTTTAATGACATTCCTCTAATTTAATAAGATCCTCATAAAAAGGATATTTTTTATATTCACTATAATACCTTTATAAAATTCATATGTAGCTTCAAACCTTCTATCATGCTCTCAACCTCTTAAAAGCTTTTTTGGTTTGTCATGCTCTCAAACGGACTACATGAGATTTTTGTTAAAATAGTGACTATATCCACCACTATTATGACCCTAAAAATGGCATGGGAGGATTAATTTGGTTAAAATTATTATTTTATCCTAATTTTTATTCTTTATTATTCCTATAGGTTCTTTAACATGACAAACTCTCTCAAGAATAATCCTTGGATATTGACTGTATTTAAACCTGACATTATTTTCATGTCAAAAGAATATGATTTCATGTTTTATATTTGTCCTTGGGTTTTAATAAATATTTATATGATTTAATAGGATATTAAATACTTATTTAATCAAATTAATACTTCATTGGTGTAGGCCTTATATCCCTATGCAATCTATATCACTATATATCTTTTTAAGGACTTTCCATTACAATTGTGTGTCATCACAATTGGAGGTGGTATTTTTGAGGTGTAGAGGTGTTTTGAAACTCTTCCACCATGAATTTTATACTTGGATGATAATCTCACTTTAAATTTCCTTCTTGTCTCTTCCTCAAGCATAATAACTCTTCTTATATGTTTATAGGCCTTACATTGTGTCTTAATTTGTACAACATTGTTGTATCTTCATTTTATGTCATAGGAGTATTTTGTAGTCTTGATAAGGTTTTATAGATGTCAAATTGTCACTTTATTTTAATAATATGTCTTTATATGTTATCTCCTTGTATAGAATGATCTTGACTTTGAATTTTGACAATATGTGATTATGAGAGGAACTTGTCTTTTATATGGTTGTAAGTTGTAATTTATAGTTGACCTAGACTGTAGCATGATTCAACAACCCTCTTCATATGGGTCTTGATTAGTTCCATCTCATGGTTCTTTTGAAACATAACTTTCTCATGGACCATGAAACTCCATCATATTTACAAACTTTGAAGAAAATCCTATGTTAACATGGTTGTAGGTGGATTTTATGAGGTGGTTACTTGAGTGTTGTGAAATTGAACCTCATGTGTCATTAGAACTCAAATGTTTAATATAACTCATCACACTATTTAAATGATACTATAAAATATAGCATAATTTTATGAACCCAATTAAACATAATAAAACCTCACAATCCTAGCTTGATTGTATATACATGCTTAAAATAATCCCTTAATCCTAGTTGTAGGTGATCATATCATGAAAACATGAAATGTTGGAAGTTGAATCTCACATAGGTTTTCCCCTTGATTTGCATCACTTACCACATTTTTCCACATACCCATTAATCTCTTGAAAATAGGCTTTTTCTCAATTATTGGGTTGACTATATGTGAGCATCAGGCCCTTGTATGGACTAGAATAGTTTGAAGCCTTAAAACACATAGTCAGACCTAAAAAGTCATTCACATAGTCTCATATTTATTTAAACTCTTCTTGAGTCAAAATTTCCATTAAAATATCTCAAACTTCCCTCTTGTCTGCATACTTGATCTTACTCCATCCTTTATCTTATCTATAGATAATAATTACCCTGTTTTGTACAAATAAGATAGTTTTAGACCTTAAGAAAGTCAAAGTTATAGTTCATTATCTACTAATTCTTTCATGAATGATCTCCATAGGTTTCAAAACCTCTCTTTAAGCTTAAAACTCTCTTAAAATTCTAAACTTACCTCACTATCTACTTCTTGTTTCTTATCTCTGTGTCCTTGAAAGATGACTATAGGTTACCTTTATCTATGTATCTTGAGCCATAGATCAACTTGATGATCTTGATAAGAATATATTGGTATAATTTTTGGTGCCAAATATAAGTTCAGTGATTTACTACCAACCCCATTATTTTCATCAAGGTTTCAAGATTCTCTTTTGATGTATTTGAATGATCTCCTTAAGCATTATTGTAGGTGATGATATAGGGTTCCTTTGTATAGAATATGTCAAAATTATGACCTTAAATATTTCACCAAAAGTCTTGATAAGCTTCTCCGTCACTCTAAAACTTGATGATATGGTTTAAACTCCTTCATTTGAGAAACATGTTTCCTAGTTACCTCAAAATAGTTCTCTCATGATACACATCCTTGAGTAGATTTATCATGGATATAGGTGGATGTTTTTTTTTTTACTATTTTAATAGGATTATATGATTTGCATATCATATCCTCATGACCATGATGATTACACCAGTCCTTGACTCCTTTTTGTGATGTATTGATGAGATGTAAATAAATAAAAGGACGGATGATGGGATAATAACATGGAAAACCATGTTAGAGGGTAAAATGAACCACGATCACTATGAGAATGATAGTGAAATATAGTGATATGGGGATGAACCAAAATGGGGATTAAAAAGGAAATGAGGAGTACGCCAAGACTAGTTTTAAAACCCCATGTAATCATGAACATATCCTCCAACACATATATCAATTTAGAGGCCTTTGAATGAGGATAAGTGGGTGAAATTGAAACATAGGAATATGCAAAAAAACATTAACAAATGCTAGAAAACCTTAAATTTCCTAAATAGTGACTTTTGAGGATTCTTGAGAGCCATTGATGATATTATTGGCTATGAAACTTCATGAAACATTTGATAATATTGGATGAGGAACATATGAACATGAAGGAGACCTCTGAAAATAAGAAAATACAAAATCTTGAAACCATTTCTCTCTCTTGGACCATACAATTCTCCCTTATATGCTTGTAGACTCAAAAATTGTACTCTTTTTACTTCTTGAGCTCTATTTGTCCCTCACATGTGTGGAATATAGATAATTAATGTGACATAAAGGTTAATTTTTCTCTTGAGAAGATCCACTACTTGGAATTTTTATATTATGATGCCTTAATGAAGTGAAATTTAAGACAATTGACTACTTTCTTGGATGAAAAAGAGGTCATGTGTACCTTGAATTCAAAGGAATGATTCATGAAGGATATGTGACCAATTTTATAACCACATATCATGGTTATAATCCTTATAAGACTAATTTATTTTTCCAAATTTTCATCCTTAGATTTTTTTCTCTCTTGACCATACCTTCTACAAACCTGAAGAGTTCTCCCTATGTGCAAACTAGTAAGATGACTCAAGGGAATAGGTTTTGGGTCTATTTTTCATATTATTTCCTTGAAATTATTATATAACACTTTATATTTCCTCTTCTTCCTAATCATGAGCTTTGATGTAAGGAATGGGTCATACAATTCCATACACTTGCATGAAATTACTTTGAAATGGCCTTTTCTTTGCATTATCTTCATATTTTAACCTTGAAACCACCAATTTAGGGAAAATTTAAGAATAAAATGAGTCAAAGACATGTTATAACAACATAATAAACTTTTTGACATATTTTATGTGTAAAATTGGCATGTATGGGCTTATTTAAGGCCTTTAAAGCACTTTATTTTGCATGAAAAACTATTTTCAAAGCATCAAACTTAGGATAAAGATAATTTCATGAAAAATAAAGTATTTAAAAGTATTACTAAGGTTTTTATGACATTTTAACATCAATTTTATCATTAAATGGCTAAAATTTATCTCTTTTAGACTTTAAAAACATAGTTTAGACCACTTTGAATAAGCTTGTAACTTCCAAGAAAAATTTTAGATTATAAGGGTTGGTATTTGGACTTAACAAGACAAATTACCAAAATTTTTGGTGACTCACAGGGGTTGAATATCCTAATGGTCAAAATAACTCACTAGATTTCACATGACAATGCCATATGAAACATGACAATATAACTTGATGACTCTCTTGACTACCAAATAGATTTTCAAACTTTGTGACACCTCTTTGGCTTTAACAACAAAAAGACAAGACAAGGATAAAAAACTACACTAATA
>JARHVA010000391.1:5412500-5430000 GCA_037957365.1 Torreya grandis
CTACTAAAGGTAGATTGATCTGATGTTAATCACACCTAGACTAACATTGGAAGGGTCTAAGGTGTGGGACACCTATGTCTTAGACTAGACCTCTATATTTAAATCCTTTGATGTATCATTGATTCTTAGCTTACAAAAACCTATTTTACAATTTGGGATGAAAAGGATTAGAAGGATTACTGAAAGGTAAATATATTCTAATGATGGTGATACACCTAGAGTCTTGGATCATCCACTCTATTTTAGCTCATACAAGACTAATAAGATAATGGAAATAACTGGATCTACAACTCCAAAGGATTCCTATGAAATAATATTTCACGTATAGGTTCCATCAAGTGATCAAAACATAAGGGAAATGATGCTATGCCTAATTCAAAGCACTATCTAGTTAATATATCCATTGTTAGCTCATTCAATCAACATCAAACACTGTATATGACCTACATAAGATGGAATACTAGTTACTAGGTGAGATTAGGACATGCCAAGGGAGAAAATACTACCAAATGTGCAAATAAAACCAATGTAACACACTAAAACTATATATAGGAATCTCAAAAAATCATTTTATTATCTCAATATGTTTATAAATCTCAATCTTGGTAGAGTTTCATCATGCCCAAGAGAAGGATCCTTAAAATAGGCTTAAAAGATTGAATATATAGAACATGAGAATAGAGAAATATAAGAGACTAACATATAAGAGAGAAGAGAGAGTCACCTAATCATCAACTCCAATCAATTTCAATGATAATTTTTAATAATAGTCCTTAAGATTTCTCTTTATGTTAAATGTCTTGCATAAGCTCCTTTTGGAATTAGAATGAGGTGGTGAGCAATATTTGTCTTGTACAAGCCCCTTATTTATCATTATACACCATTATTTTGTTATTTAATCCACTTAACATGTGACCAAGATAAGTGATTGTCTTCTCTTTCATGAAAACCATGGACTATACATTGATTGATAGTTAACTTAAGAGTGATTGGCCCTTAAGACAAGTTAACTCACACTTAATGCCTTATTTTCATGAATTGAAACTTGAATATTTAATGTGAATGATAAATCCACATGAATACCAGATATGTGGCATGAAAAATCCAATGAATTCATTTGATAGCCATTCATTTCCAATTTTATCTTTGTTTGATTGATCAAATAGGCATACTAGGCCAAATAGGAATAGTAGTATAACTTATTGCACTTGATGGATATATATAACCTTCATAAAAATTTAAATACATAAAAAAATGGTTATATTTAGGCCTATAAAAATTCCTCATATCGTGAAAAAAGGTCCTTTTGATGAATAAACACTTGCAACTTAGTCTAACTAGTTGACTAAGTCAAATTACCTTGAATTTTTATAGATTGGCTATTTTGAATGAGTTTATAAATGCATTTAAAAGAAAGGTTTGGATCATATAATTTATTTATTAGGAATAAAAATATCCAAACTTCACTATCCATGGATTGGAATTCACTGAACTTCCTTTTACCTCTCCTTTCAACACTTTTTCTTTAAAAACCATGTTTTCTGCCATGTGCATACAATTCCATACAAGAAAGTACCATTTATAGGACCCTATATGAATTTAAATAATAATTCAATATATTTTGGGATAATTCATGGGGTTTTTATGGAAAAAAACTTGAATTTTCTCAAAATTGGTCTTTATGAGGATTTTGGAGGGTTTTGAAGGTGAACCTTATTGATAATGATTTATAAAGTATAGACCTCCAAATATTAACTTCTTTCCATGAATATTTAGTGTATATAACCCATCAATTTTTTTGAGAATATTAGGTTCCCATGCCAAATATATGAAAAGATACATATGCAAAAAAGTTTGCATGTAGGGTTTTGCTTGCAATCTAGACATGCTTATCCTCTTAGTGATTATTCATAAATTATAACCCCTAAAAAAAATCCTTCATTAATTAAAATTTAATATTTTTAATCAAATAATTATAAGATAATTTGGTTAGACTCTCGTTGTGGTGAAAGATATGAGCACTTCAATAGGTGGCTTGAATGGTGTTCTTGGACTATAACTGTTCAAACTTCTCCTTAAGACCAAAAATGGTTGTTATATTTCTTCTCCATACTTTAAATAATCCTCATGGTATTTACACCATCTAATCATACCATATCAAGGTTTCATCATTGCTTGATAGGAATACAAGTGTATTTTGGTGCTATAGCCTTAAGATTAACATCTAAGTTTGATTAGATAAATCTGATTTTTACAGTCTAAGGTGACTATATTTGGATATTATGGATTAGAAAACAATATTTAACACTAGATTTAAATCCCTTTGACCTCATTTTTATTCCAAAACTCTATTTTAACTTGATGCCTCTTCGGATTGCCTATGTAGCAATGGCTACCTGTTTGCATAGGTAGAGGTCTAAAACTTTTTGTATCCTTCATGAACATATTATAATTAGTTATAAAAAACTAAAAAATGTTTTAATAATGATAAAATATATTTTTTAAAGTAGCAATCTCTCCTTGTGCTCTATATGCTTTCCTTTCTCTAGCCCAGGGTTTATTGTAAACACATTCTATCAAACCTTGATGGCTAGGTTTTAATGAAATTTCTCTAATTTCATGAGATATAAATCATCATGATATGTTTAAAATTAATTTTCATACCTTTATAAACTTCCTATGGAGCTTCAAACCTTATTTCATGCTCTCAACATTTTAAATGATTATTTGGTTTGTCATGCTCTGAAACAGACTGTAGGAGGTCTTTGTTAAAACAATGACTATCTCTACCCCTGTTATGACCTTGAAAAATGGCATGGGTGGATTAATTAGGATATAATTATTATTTTATCAAAAAATTTAGTCTTTAATAGGCTTATAGGTTCTTCAACATGATAAACTCTCTCAATAATAGTCCTTGGATATTGATTGTGTTTGAACCTAACTATATTTTCATGTCAAAGGATTGTGATTTCATGCTTTATATTTGTCATTGGGTTTTAATAATTATTTATAAGATTAAAAAGGATATTAAATCATTATTTAATCACCCTAATCCTTCATTAGTGTATGCATTATATCCATATGCAACCTATATCACTTTATACCTTTTCAAGGAGTTCTCATTGTGACAGTGTGTCATCAATACTCTAGGTGGTATTTTTGAGGTGTAGAGGTGTTTTGAAACTATTACACCATGAATTGGAGCATTGGATACTCTTCATATCACTTTAAATTTACTTCTTGTCTCTTACTCAATAATATTGACTCTTCTTATATGTTTTCAGGCCTTACATAGTGTCTTATTCCATGCAAGCCTATTGTATCTTTATCTTCATGTCATGGGAGTACTTTAGTAGTATTGATAATGTTTTGGAGAAGTAAACTTGTCACTTTATTTTAATAATATGTATTCATATTTTCTCTCCTTATATAAAATGATCTTGACTTTGCATTTTTACAATATGTGATTTGTGAGGTTGCAATTTCAATATGACCTAGAATATAACATGCTTAAACAACCCTATTCATATGGTTCCTAATGAGTTTGCATATATTGATTCTCTTTAAACATTCTCTTGATAATAAAACTCTCTAATTTACCATTAAACTCTATCCTATTTGCCAACTTTGAAGAAAATCCTATGTTAACATGACTACAGGTGGATTTTATGAGGTGGTTAACTAAGTGTTGTGTAACTAAACCTCATGTGTCATTATTAATCAAAGGTTTAGTATAAATCATCACACCATTTCAATGAGACTCTCCAATATATCATAGCATTATGAAATAAAAGAAACATGATAAGACCTCACAATTCTAGATTGATTATTTATACAAGCTTTAAAGAATCCTTTAATCCTAGTTGTAGGGGATCATATAATGAAAAATGAAATTTTTAAAGTTGAATCTCACTTAGTTTTTCCCCTTGATGTGAATCACTTACCACATTTTTACTCATATTCATTGATCTACTTTTTTGAAAATAGGCTTTTTCTTCTTTATAGGCTTGATCGTATGTGAGCATCAGGCCCTTGTATGGACTAAAATAGTTGTAAGCCTTAAAACACACAATCATACCTTAAAATTCATTCATGTAGTCTCATATTTATTAAAACTCTTTTTTAGTCCAATTTTTGCTTAAAATATAACAAACTTCCCTCGTTTTTGCATACTTATCTTGCTCCATCCTTTACCTTGGTTGTAGATAATGATTACCATGTTTTGTATAGGCTAAGACAATCTAGACCTTGAGAAAGTTAGAGATATAGTTTATGATATACTTGTGCTTTCATAAACGATAGCCATAGGTTTCAAAACCTCTCTTGAAGCTTAAACTCTCTTAAAGGTCTAAACCTACCTTAATGCCTAACTCTTGTTTCATAACTATGTGTCCTTGAAAAATGACTGTAGGTTACCTTTCTTTGAGGATCCTAACCCATAAATCAACTTGATAATCTTGCTAATAAGATATTGGAATAATTATTGGTGCCAAATAGGAGTTCAATGATCCACTACCAACCCCATGATTTTCATAAAGGTTTCAATATTCTCTTTTGATGTAATTGAATGATCTCCTTAAGCATTATTGTAGGTGATGATATATGTATCTTTTTT
The DNA here is from genome assembly GCA_037957365.1 of Torreya grandis. NCBI lineage: Eukaryota > Viridiplantae > Streptophyta > Pinopsida > Cupressales > Taxaceae > Torreya > Torreya grandis. Next base: position 5,417,119 of record JARHVA010000391.1, read on the forward strand.
ATGTAATATGTCAAAATTATGACCTTGAGGATGTCACCAAAAGTATTGATAAGCTTCTCCTCCACTATATAACTTGATGATATGGTGCAATATCATTCATTTGAGAAAAATGATTCCTAGTTCCCTCAAAATAGTTCTATCATGAGACACATACTTGAGTGGCTTTATCATTATTGTAGAAGGCTATTTATTTTACTATTTTAATAATATTTTATGATTTTCATATCATATCCTTATGACCATGTTGATTAGATTAGTCCTTGACTCCTATTTGTGATGGATTGATGATATGGAGATGAATGGAATGAGGGATGATGGAATACAAAGATGGAAAACCATGTTGGAGGGGAAATGAAACATGATCACTACAAGAATGATAGTGAAAGATATGATATGGGGATGAACCAAAATGGGGATGAAAAAGGAGATGGGGAGTATGCCAAGACTAGTTTGAAGACCCAATGGAAGAATGATCATATCTTCCACCACATATAACAATTTTGAGGCCTTTGAAGGAGGATAAGAGGGTGAAATTAAAACCTATTAATATGAAAAAAACCATAATAAATTCTATAAAATCTTAACATTTGCTAAATAGTGACTTTTGAGGATTCTTCAGAGCCAATAATGATCTTCTTGGATATGAAACTTCATGAAAAATTTGATAATATTGCATGAGGAGCATATAAATGTGAAGGAGACCTCTAACAATAAGAAACCAAGAAATCTTGAAATCCTTTCTCTCTCTTAGACTATACAATTCTCCTTCATATGCTTGTAGAATGTAAAATTTCACTCTTTTACCTTATTGAGCTCTATTTTTCCATAACACATGTAAAATAACTAATTAATTCCCTATAAAGGTGAATTTTTTCCCTAATAAGCTACAAAACCTATAATTTTTTTTATTATGATGCTTTGATGAAGAAAAGTTTAGGAAAACTGACTACCTGCTTGGATGAAGGAGAGTTGGTGTGTATTGACTTTAAAGTGATGGTTCATGAAGTAGAGATGACAAATTTGAGAAAAAAATTAACATGGATTTATTATATATAATACTAATTTCTTTGGCCAAAATTTTATACCTAAATTTTCTCTCTCATGGTCGTACCATCTACAAACTTGAAGAACTCTCCCTATGTGTAAACTAACAAGATGATTGGAGGGAGCTAGTTTTAGGCTTGTTTTGAATCTTATTACCTTAAAATTATTATATAACACGTAATATTCCCTCCTCCTACTCATTATGTTTTTTTAATGGAATGGGATGTATAATTTCATACACTTGTATGAAATTACTTTAAAATGGCCTTTTGTTTGCATTGTCTTCATATTTAAACCTTAAAACCAGCAATTTAGGGAAACTTTAAGAATAACACGAGCCAAAGACATGTTTTAACAATTTAATAAACTTTTTCACATCTTTTATGGGTAAAATTGGCAATTATGGGCTTATTTTAGGCTTTTAGAGTGTTTTATCTTGCATGAAAAGCTATTTTTAAAGCATGAAACTTTGTATAAAGCTAATGTCATGAAAATGAAAGTATTATTAAGGCTTTTATGACCTTTTGAAACCCATTTTATCATTAAATGGCCAAAACTTGTATTTTTTAGACCAAAAAATGCATAGTTTAGACCATTTTGAATAGGCTTATAATTTAGAGGAAAAGTTTTGGATTATATGGATTGTTATTTGGCCTTGACAGACCAAATTACCAAAAAAAATATTTAATAGAATAATTTTACATAAAGAGAGGTATAAGACAAGTTCACCCTATTTCATGATATCTGTTTATTATTGTTGTTGAGGCATTAGGAAGAAGTTTATTTATTTCTCTTATAAAATGATGCATTAAGGGATTTAAGCTAGCCTCTTCTATTAAATTAGTCTCCCATCAATAATTCATTGATGAATAGTTAATCATATCAAAATAATTGGTGAAAATTAGTTTCCAACAACATTTTATAAATTTTATTTCTTCTTATACCTCCTTACCAATGTTTTTGATGTTGATAAATGAATCTCTAGTGGAATTGTTGTTTGTTCCAATATCATGTTCTAAAAATACTCATGAGATTGATTATTTCCAAAGATAATATTGAGAACATCGATGGACTTTCTTCCTCCATTTTAGGACTGATATAAAATCATCCCAAGACATGGTTATGAATATTTGGCTTCATAATGGACCCTACATGGAATAATATCTGAGAGATGTAGTACCACCACCAGGGGTTCAATCTTGATGGCTAAGAGTCTATGAGTGATTTAGTTGAATATATTAATGATGTTCATGCATTTTACTCTACCATTTTCTAAATGAAAGGGAAAGGGTAGTTCAGTCTCCAAAATAAACACAAAAAGAGCAAAGGGCAAGGCAATAGATAATGTTTTTAGATCAAGGTGAAATTAATGCTTTAATAATTGAGCTAAATGCATCCATCATAGTTATACCACTATGTGTTGAGTCATACCAAAGGTTTTAACTTCAGTTCTACATATGAGAAGAGTCTAGGGAAATAATGAAGAATTCTTACTTTGTGATTCCTCACTAAATACCAATACCACAAGTCTATAGTAAATAACAGATACACTTCCAAGATAACTTATAGGTTAGTACACAGGTTATCAATATTGTAAATAAAGTGAAAGTGGTTCACAAAGTATTTATTATAAGAAAACACATCATAATCATTTCATCATAAAGTAAAAAAAACATAAAATGATTATATGGTCACTAATATTCACATAAAATTGAAATGAGAGATACTTTGAAAAAAATAACATGTGTTACATAGAAGCTAAAATTACATTCATTAAAACTTTTATTAAAAAGATACCAATATTGGCCAAATATCTATAATTTAAAAGGGGTGAGGGAAACCATAGGTGAAATCCTAGCTTGATTTTGACAACACTTTTGAGCTGAAAAAATTGACCCTAAAATTACAATATAATTTCTCTTTTTTAGATAAGGATAGGATTCACCCACAAGTATCAAGAATCTCTAGGTCATGATGGCCACCCCTGATGGCTACAAATTAATAATTAAAAATAATCCCCTTTGTTTTCTCTAAAAATATCCATGGTGGACCACTCAAATGACATGGGGATGTGGGATGGATGAGTTGGTTCCCATCTACTTTGATTTTGACTCCTTGGCCTCCAACATTACTACCATGAGGTCAAACTCCTAGTCCATATTAGATAGGTTAATTAGAGGCTCTTTGAAGATAATTTTTTCCTAGGCTACTAGTTTTTGTTATACCTAGAGGGAATCCTCCATTAGCACATGGACTTTAGATAAGTGGATGATGTTCATTATAGATTGAGTTAAAAGTTAGAAAACTATCTAAGTTGCCTCCTTATTTTCCTTGGACACTTTTCCCCTCATGACCTAGTTGAAGTGAATTAGGTGAAATCTAAATTATCTGCTATCTATAAGAGTGCCATCTAGGTGGAACAACATCAAGATATTTACTTCCTTAAAATAATCTAATATCTTCCTTTTTCTATCTTCTAGGGGTCCCATTACCATTTGGGATAAGGCAAGCCACTCTTCCATATAAATCTTCATGGTCCAAATTTAGGTCTAATATAAGACCAAATTTGAAGTGGGAATCAATTTAGTGCTAGCCACATGGATTTATTAATCAAAATAGATAGCTTTCAACACTTCTCATTGATTGCAATGATCCTCTCCAAATAGGCCTATGTTTTCTAGATGAGTACCTAGGTCTCTACCATAGTCATTACCACCCTTCCCATATTTTATAAAATTTCTCAGAGGGAATCCTTGATGTTCTCAATTATCCTAATAGGTAAAAATCTCTTGACCTATGCCTCAAGAGTTCAAACCTAGCTCTGAATGTCTTCAAGAAGCTTATATGCCATGTCATGAGTCACTTGGAGAACTAAGAGTGTGTATTCCAACATTTTATATTATCCCTTAGAGTCTTCACCTTAGTTAGAGATAATAATTCCTATTAGGTTTTCTAAACCATAGGTTTTCCCTCTTGGAAAATTTTTTAGGTGATGATTCTCCACATGCTCCTCATGGTGAGGTCAAAATCCCATTGTACTTTAGGGGTTCCTAGAATAATCATTTATATAACCTAAAATACTAAGACCAATACTTAGGTTTTAGGAGGTGTTATTTGGGTGGTACATATGGTAGTGATATGTAGAGGACAAGGTGGAGGAGGAATGGAGGAAGTGGAGGGAGTAAATGATGAAAGTAGTGAAAGAGGAAGAGACATGGGGGTGAAAGGGGGAAAAATAAATTAAGAGGCCCAAGGGAACATCTACACTCACCAATGACTCTGGGTCATACCCACTTGAGGGTTAATGATTCTTAAGAGGGGGTACTTAGTATAGGGGAAGATATTGGGTGATTAAAGCTGAATCCTAGGGTGCTCAAGGTGATGGAAAAGGGGAGTTAGGTAGATATTAGAGGATTTAATGGGGATAGTGCCATAATATTCAAAGAGACTAGTGGGGGAGGTATAATTAGAGTATTTAGTACTTGTATTATGGGTTGAGAGTGAATTACCTTTCACTTCTTCTTCATCCTTTTGTTTTGGTTATCCCTAAACACTATTTTAGAAGAATTTGAGGTAGTGAGGGCCATAAGGGTTGAAAATTAGAGATTTTGGGTCGTCATAAAAACTAATAGGATGGTATTTTTCACTATAAATGTGCACATTGGTACACTTACTCCTAGAATAGTTGATGTGGATTGTAAAGACAAGACACTAATAGGCACCTGAATCTAAGGAATGGACTACAAGACATTAAGAGAGTTCTAAGTTGAGGAACAAAATTGCTTGATAAAAATGAATAATTTAGGATACTAGGGATGCATAAGGACATGGATGCTTAGGTGAAGAGTGGAGGGGGTGGAAAATAGAAAAAGGTGGTGTTATAGAAGGTAGTTAGAAAGTGGAGGGAGTAAGGGGAGGAACTTGCACTGGTGCCTATTGTTACTCCCACTTTAGGCTCATTTATAGGTTGATATTGATGTTTAATCTCATAGCCTAGGTGGCTTAGTGTCGAAGTGCCTATTATGGAACTACCTATGCTTGGGCCACTTGCCATTGAGTCACATGGGCATAACTTGGTTGGGGTGAAGGTTCTTGAGTTTTTGAAGGTGGGTAAGGTGGATACATGACATGGGGAGATATTAATATTAGGATATAAGGTAGATGTATCCCTTTTAGGATTCCTCTAGAAATTATGTGGGAGAGTTAATGTGATATCACCTAAATATTGAGCAAATGTAGATGGGTTCATAGATGGTCTAGTGTGGATATTCTTACCTTTATCCTTGCTATAGGCTTTAATCCTTGTGATCACCTCCTAGTCATCCTTGATTTTTAAATATAAATCATCATCATTATTTATATGGTGGTCATAGTTGAGGTTGAATCAAGCTAAATACTTCTCTAAATAGGCTTGGATCATGCCCTTTAGGTTCTAGTCTCATGACTCATATCTGCCCAAAACTAAAAAGTTTTGGCTAGTCACCATATTCTATAGGGGAGGGAAAGAATGATACACATAGTGATTGATTATGATCAAAAGAGGAAGGCATGCCTTATAATGGTGACTAATACAACATATAAAAATACCCTCCATTATTTAGTAAGTAATTTCCATCTTATCAAGGTGATTTTAGATGTGATATGGTAAGTTGAAGGGATACCTAAAGTGACCAAGACTCATATGATGATTTCCTCTTTAAAATATTAGTGGTCTTTTATGGGATCCAACGAGTATATAATTTACATTTATAGACGATCCATAGGGTCCTCATTAATTACACTTTACACCATTGAGTATAAAAATTAAAAAATATACCAATTTTTTTTTATAATGGTGGCCATATATTTTTCATAAAACTACATGAACCATAGAGCCTTTGAGAACCCATGTAGGGAAATCAAAGGGATTTCATCATGTAAAAATGTCCCCTACTTGTGCATCTAATATGGTCTTAACCATGTTGGAATTAACCACTCCTTCTAGTTTGGGGACTTGGGATCCATCTAGGATCATGTGAAATAGGGGCACCCATAATATGTTAATGTGAAATCAATATAAGGTCCTAAATAACTAGTTTAGCAAGATCATACCAATCTGAATCTTCTCCTTGAAGGTATGGAATGTGTATGCATTGAAAAACTCCTTCTTCACCCATTAAGAATTTGAGTTTTTTGATAAGTCATTAAAGATATTTTAGATTTGGAAGGTCTCATTTTACATATATGCCACCACTATGTCTTGTGAAAGAGTGAATTATGGGAGACTGTAATATGATTTGTAGGCCATTCTAGATATGTTCGCAATTTGGTGTTGGGAATTAGCTGAGTAGACCCAATCATGAATGTCATCCTACATCTCCCTAGTAATGAGTATTAATTTTCAAAATAAGTCAATGTAAGGGAGCATTTATGTCTTGGTCATAGCATGGTGTAGGATACACTTCTTGTATGCTCATAGGGTGTCTTCAAATTTGGCTTCATCATCATAATTAGTAATCAACTCCTTGGGCACTTGGTTGATAGCCTTAAATATTTTTTTGTAATATTTAAATTAGATCAAACCATCTAGTAATAGAGTGTCCTTGTATTTAGGCTCATGCTTGGGGTTTAAAGATGAAGTGATTATTGCAGTGAAATAAAATTTGGTGAAAAACTCTAGTCAAAAGAGAAGGCAGGTAAAGCAGTAGGTGGGAACATAAAGTAAGGATTATAAATTTAGGAGTATAAGGTTATAATAGATAATTAAATTTCCTTAGAATAATTATATAAATACACATTCATCCCCCTACATTAATGAAATTTGGAATATCATTTATCATGTATTCAAATTTGTGTAGGTGGTTCAATTTTCCACTTAATTTACAAATCAAGAGATAAATTTAAAGTATATGATTACCTGCTACTTACCAAATTTAGTAAAGGTGATGTGACATTTTTAAATTATCCAACCAAGGTCTAGTTTGCCACTTCATCAATATCTAAAGTGGGGTAGGTACACAACCAACTCATCTTTAAAACCTCCTAGGAGTTCTAGATTCATACCACTTATCACCTCCTAACCGGTCCTCATGTCAACAGTTGATAGACAAGCATAACCTAAAACTTTATTGTTATACCCTTGTGGATGAGATATTAACTAGGGATATGTGGCATATTCTAATTATGTGCCATAGTTCCAAATGTGTTTCATTCTATCCATCTTAAGGATTATAGGGGCCTACCTACTAAATTTATTGGTTATGCCACATGTTATGTTATAATACATTGGACTCTCTTATACATTTTACATATCTGTTATATAAAAAGAGACTAACTCTAATGAACAAATTTGTGTGGCACTCCCTTGTTGCATTAGGATCTCCTAGACTCTAACATCTTTGTTAGATTAGGAGACTGACATGTCTACTAATGGTGAGAGATCATTATTTACATCTAGACACTTTTGAACTTTAGGGCATATGAAATCCTTTGCTTTGGTTTTGATCTCTTTGGATCTAACACCTTTGTCAAGATAAGGATACTAACCATTCTACCATTGGTTGACATGAAACTCATTGGTTTCTACCATTAGTTGACATGGCACTCATTGGTTGGGTTAGGATCTCATAGGATAAAACATCTCTATTAGGTCTAAGAAATGGACCATTCTTATTTGGTTTGGTTTGAATAACTCTGACCTAGGTTCACATGACACTCTTGATTGCATCGAGGACTCCTACGTTTTGAAACCTTTGTCAAGTTTGAGATACTAATATGTATAACATAGGCTGCATGCCATCTTCTTATTATGTCAGGCCTTTGTTATATTTTCATGATTTTAACTCAAAATTGGTTTTCATAAACTTTTACCTTAGAAATTTTACTCAAGGATTTACTCATCTAAAATCTCTAACTACTCTTTAGTTGAATATCCTAAAGTTATACATTGCCAAGACTTCAACATGTGAAATGACCTATGGAAACCATAGAAATTGACTAAGTGAAAGATAAATGAATAACCACTAATTAAGTACTCAATTAGGTGTTATCTAGGCTTTGAAATGACATGTAAGACTCTGAGATCTGATACATCAGGAACAAGACTTGAGACTCTAGGAATATCTAAGTAAGGGAAAGCCTATAAAGTTATCATGTTAAACATTCAAAGCAAGGGATCCTATATTAAACATGGAGTATCGATGGTATTTTCATTGGTCTATCTCATAGACTTTTAAGCCTAAAAGTAAAATTAATTGGTCATTATCCATACCACTTTCTTGAGGAGAAAAACTAGGATAACATGGGATTTTAGAGACTTAGTGTAGGTGGAGCCAACTAGAATGAGAGAACAAGTCTAAGAACTCTATTTATGATTTTTTAAAATATGGGTCCCCAATTCCTTATGAAAAGGGGGTGTTTTATAAATAAAAAATGTTGACTTATAAAGCAAAAGCATTGACAAACACTTAAAACCTAACCTATTAATCCTTTATTCTTACACGACACATACAACATAAGAGATATCTTTTGAAATATTAGAAAATAAGGCAATAAATTCATGTAATAATAAGTGACATACCAATATTTTATCCTATAAAATACCACCACTATGTGTAAGGAGTGATTTTCAATTAAATTATCTAATCGTGGAATTCATCCAAGCAATTGAGGTCAAGTTGGGCATAAGATTTATTTAGGGGAATTAATGATTTCATGGTTTAAAGGGGAATGACATAATAACTAATTTTATACAAAATGGGAATCCATAGCCTTGATAGAGATATATCTGGTGTTATTCTAGGACTTTATCCATTTCTAGCTAGGCCATAAAGATTACAATGGAGATTTTTTGAATGGCCCTTTTGAGGAAGGCTCAAAATTTAAATTCTACATGTTTTTATAGTCTTCTTTCAAGGTTCATTGAGAAAATATTTATCAATCTTTGTCCATCAAAGTTTTGAGACGAAGCCATGGTTGATAGGATGAAGAGGAAGATCTAAATATTGAGTCAATTTTTGATTGGATTGAATGGTACAAACTTCCTTAAGATGTTATATAAAGTGAAACTTGGTGGCTTCTATTGAGATGTGAAATATTCTAAAATCCACTTATTTCTATGAGAATCATTGGCCTTCAATATTTAAAATTTAAAGGACTCACTCACCATATTAGGTTCATTTGGATTGGAGTTTCAGATTTGGTCCTATGTAATTTGATAATACCTTCTAATATTTGGTCATCATCTAGAGTGGTTTCTAACTTCTCTTTTCAAGCATTTTTATGAGATATATATATATGTATGTATGTATGTATGTATGTATGTATATATATATATATGAATTATCAATCATATTTAGTGATTTTCAAGGAAAATATGGGGATGGACATGGTTTAAGTGATACCATGACCCACTAGACATTAAGAATAGGCTAATACTAGAAGCATATATTTAAATATGCACATTTACTTGTCCAAAATTGTCATACATACCAAACAACTACACATAAAGAATGTACCCTAGTAATGCCTATACTACCAATAGTTAAAGCTTGATCATTTGAAAAATAGTGACTAGATTTCATTAGAGTAATAAACAAGAGTTTATCCACATGACATAAATTAATTCTCATATCCATGAACTACTAAACTCATTGGGCTAAGGCTCAACCACTCAATAATTGTATGATTGACGTAGTTATAAAAATTTTAGAGGAGCACATCATCACAAGGTTTGGTATGCCTTATACTCTAATGTGTGATAATGGACCCAATTTTTCCTCTCTATAATTCTTGGAATGGAAATACAATCACCATGTAATCCTCAAATTCTTCTAATTATTATCTATAAGGAAATGAATTAGCTGAGTCCACTAATAATTTGGTAAGCATAATTAAGAATACAATAGAAAATAATATAAGGATTTGGCATAATGTCTTAAAATTTTCATTGTGGGATGATAGGACTAGAACGAAAGTAGATTAGGAACTTCTCCTTACCACTTAGTTTATGGAAAACACCCTATTTTTCTAGTTAACTTAAATATTCCTACCTCATAATTTATGATTGATTATTTGGGAATAAATGACCAAGTAGAGGCCCATCCCTTGAATCTTATGAACTTACATGAAAAACATGATGAAACCTTATTTTACTTTAGTAAACACCAAGGGATTTTAAAATTTTGGTTTGATAAATGACCTAAATAAAAAGTTTCTAGGTCTTATTCCTTGTCCTTATGTGGGAAAAGGCTCATGAATAAAAGAGACAACACAATAAATTGTATTCCTTATGTCTAGGTCCATATTTGATATTTGAAATACTAGATGATATTGATTTCTTCCTGAGGTGTCTAATTGGTGAGGATGTCCCATTACCCATCAATGAAAAATTTATCAAACACTACTTCCAACCTTAAATTATCTGTGAACACCATGTAAATATTTTATTATCTCTTTTTACTTTTTTTTTCTCTTTTTCATGTCCCTTTTCTTATTTTAGGTTTGCTTTCATTGATTTTTATTTATTTTATTTGATTTTTGGTGTTTGGTTCAACTCTATGGTATTGGTTTTTGAGTTAAACCTGTTGTTTTGATATGAGGTTTCCTTATATATTTTAAAATTTGATAAACGAGTGGCTTGTATGTAAGTAGCACCAATGACACTCCTATGAATTAATATGAAAATCCTTATCTTCATTCTTATGTAAACTATTGTATTTTCCTTTCATTTTTAGATGTTGAAGGCTAATGGTTTGAAACAAAACATATGGATTTATAAAGGACCCTTTTCTTGTCTAAAGACCATATAATGCACTAAATGAAATATCTAAGGAATAATGTAGCATTTTTTAAAATATAATATGTCTTATTTGTCATGAGCTCTATGATATTACCTTAAACCCATGGCTTGGTCCCCAACCCTCCATAAATTGAAAAGTAAAATCTCTTTAAAAAGAAGTTAAACTAAAATGCAAACATTGAAAATTATCCTTGAAAGGGTGATCAAGAAACATAATGGGTGCTCAATAAAATATGAGAAAATAAACCAAGAGGTTAAAATTTCAGCTACACTTCCATTGTAAAGACCACCAACATGTTCTAGTGATAGAACATGCTTTATTATAATAAAATCAAACTTATGAACTTTGAAATTTGATGGTTTCAAGTCCAAAAGTGGACGTGGTTTTGGATTATAATTTTTTAATCCAAGAGGGAAGCCATACCTAACTACATGCCACCTAAAATTTACTTGTACAAATAATGTGGCTGAGTATGAGGTATTAGCCCATGGATTTTAGTTCACCCTAGGAAATAAGGTGGAAAACATTAGAGTAATAATTAACTCAAAATTAGTGGTTAAATAAGTAAGGATCCATCATTCATGTAATTATAAGAATTTTTCAAGATACCATAATTGGGTCTAGAACCTAATAGAATAGTTTGATGCATTTAGAATTCAAAATGTACCAAAAAAAGAAATACATAATAGATGCACTAGCTACTATTCTAAGTACTCTTGAGAATGTTGTTAATTTAAAGATGATAAGAATATTAATAGAGCTTTTCTCTACCCACTCAATCCTAGATCATATCATGAATTTTCAAGTTTTTAATGATAGCCATCATATCTTAGACTTCATCACTAGTAAAAATATATTTTCTAGTCAGATCATTGATGAAGATGGTTGATAATACTTTGATCTAGATGAGGATGGGACCATGAATCTAAAAAATAAAATAATACCTAAAGGAGTGGTGTCACTTGAGAGACTATTCGATATGTATTATCAAAATGAAAAAGACAATTAGACCCATATGAAAGGTATGTCAAATGAGAATTTCAACTTAGGAAATACAATTAAAAAATATGTTTCTAGGCACATCCAATACCCTAAAAGAGAACTGGTAAATGTCACAGCCCTTAGATATTTCAAATAGGTGATTTAATGGAACTATAAAGATATAAAAGTCTTTGACACCTCTATCTAGATGTGCAACATCCACCTGAAGTTAAGAGTCAAGCCATTTAGGCAAAGATAAAGTTTGGTTAATCCACTACTTGAGTCACTAATATTTAAATAAGTGAATAAATTGCTTGTAATGAGAATCACATTTGTTGTTAGGCACTCCACATGTGTTTTAAAATTTGAATCAATGAGGAAGAATAATGGCAAGATAAGACTTTGCATTGATTTTTGTAACCTAAATAAGGCATCTAGAAATGACAATCACCCTTTGTCCTAATTATATGAAGTTCCAAAAATTATGAATGGAGCTTAGATGATGTCCTTCTTAGATGGATACTTTAGTTGTAATCAGGTAGTAGTCAGTTATAAAGACTAGATCAAAACAACATTTGTGACCAAGTGGGGCACCTTCACTTATAGGAGGATTCCTTTTGGATTAATCAATGTAGGGGATACATTTCAAAGGGCTATATACATAGAATTCAAATGCCATATGGAAAATGTATTTTGGTATATATGGATGACTTGACAATCTTATTTAAACATAGAGGTGACCATGTCAAAGATTTGAGGAGAGTACTACAAAGATGAAAAGATCATGGGATCTCATTGAACCTAAAGAATAGTATATTTTGGGTCACCAAAGGGAATCTATTAGGCCATATTATTTCATATAAGGTTATATAAATAAATCCTAAGAGAATGTAAGTTATTTTATAAATCCCATTGCCTAGTATGAAGAGGGAGATAAATTTATTTTTTTTAAGATCAACTTCATGAGGAAGATCATATCTAGATTTTCAGATATAATTATACTATTGAATAAAATGCTTAATAAGGATGCTAAAATAAATTGTAAAAGTGAAGCTTCATGAAATTTTCACCCAAATCA